>PISW01005130.1:0-122931 GCA_004023785.1 Mungos mungo
GTGTGTCATGCTAAGCGAAATAAGTCAGGCAGAGAAGAATAGATACCATATGTCTGCATTCATAGGTCTAACAGGACAGGCCTGGCAGGGGACCATGGGGAGAGGAAGGGGGAAAGAGAGCGGGGATGAGTGAGGGACACGGATCAAGGGAGACTACTGAATACTGGAGACGAACCATGGACTGAGGGGGGAGGGGGAGGGAGGAGGGGGTGATGGTCATGGTGGGGGGCACTTGTGGGGAGAAGCACGCGGTATTATATGGAAACTAATTTGACAATAAACTATTATTAAAAAAAATAAAATCTACCCCAAAGAATAAAAAAAAATTTTGAAGTTGGGAAGTGTGGGTCTTCCAATTTCATTCTTCTTTTTTAAGATTATTTTGGCTATCCAGAGCTCCTTGAAATTCTATACGAATTTGAGGAATAGCTTTTCTATTTCTGAAAAAAAAAGTCTTGGAATTTTGATTATGTTGAATCTTTAATATTTCTTTGGATAATATTGCCATCTTAACAATAATAAATCTTGCAGTCCATGAATTATTGACATTTTTTCCATTTCTCTAGGTCATCTTTAGCTTCTTTCACCAATATTTTGTAATTTTCAATGTATGAAACTTTGACTTCCATAGTTAAATTTATTTCTAGGTATTTTATTCTTGTATTTATTTAATTAACTTAATTAATTAATTTAGAGTGTGTGTGGGGGCAAGGGAGAGAGACAGAAAGAGAGAGAGAAAATCTTAAGCAGGCTCCAAGTTCAACATGGAGTCCAGTGTGGGGCTCAATCCCATGACCCTGGGATCACGACCTTAGCTGAAATCAAGAATCAGACATTCAACCAACTGAGTCAACAAGGCATCCTGGTATTTTATTCTTTTAGGTACTATTGTAAATGAAATTGCTTTCTTTTTTTTTTTTTTTAAGTTTATTTATTTATTTTTGAGAGAGAGTATGTATGAGGGAGGGGCAGAGAGAGAAGGTGAGAGAGAGAATCCTAAGCAGGTTGTGCTGACAGCACAGAGCCCAACACAGGGCTAGAACTCATGAACTCTGAGATCATGACCAGAGCCAAAATCAAGAGTCAGACACTTAACCAACTGAGTCACCCAGGTGCCCCAAAATCGTTTTCTTAATTTCTTTCAGATTGTTCATTGCTGAACTATAGAAACAATTGATTTTTATATGTTGTTTTATACCCTGTCATTTGTCTGAATTCACTCACTGTTGCTAGTAGATTTCTTATGGTTTCTTTGGGAATATATGTATATAATTATATTATATTATCTGCAAATAGGGATAATTCCCTTACCACTTTTGGTGCTTTTTATACTGTTTTATTGTCTTATTTCTCTGACTGGAACTTCTAGTACAATGTTGAACAGTAGTGGTGAAAGCAAGCATTCTTGTCTTCTTCCTGATCTTAGAGAGAAAGCTGTCAGTCTTTCACCAGTGAGTATGTGGGTTTTTCATAAATGTTCTTTACCATGTTGAGGAAGTTCCTTTATATTCCTAGTTTTCTGAATTTTTTTTAATCAGGAAAGGATATTGTATTTTGTCAAATGTATATTCAGCATCAATTCAGATGATCATCTCAATTTTTTTCCCTTCATTCTATTAGTGTGGTATACTACATTGATGTTGAATCACCCTAGCATTTCTGGGAAAATCAACTTGGTCATGGTGTATAATCCTCTTACTATGCTGTTGGATTTGGGTTGCTAATATTTTGTTGAGGATTCATTCATTTATATCATAGGGGATATTGGAGGTGGGGAGAAGGGGAAAGGTGTTTTCTGCCCAACACTGGTGAACTAGGTATTATTAAGATTGACTGGATATTCAAGAGAGCACGCTGAAAGTTTTTTTTTTTTAATTTTTTTTTTTTATGTTTTATTTGAGACAGAGAGAGACAGAGCATGAGCAGGGAGGGGCAGAGAGAGAGACACACAGAATCTGAAGCAGGCTCCCAGGCTCTGAGCTAGCTGTCAGCACAGAGCCTGACGCGGGGCTCGAACCCACGAATGTGAGATCATGACCTGAGCCGAAGTCGGATGCTTAACCGACTGAGCCACCCAGGCGCCCCCACGCTGAAAGTTTTAAGAAAACTGATTCAACAAGATGAGAAATAGCTGGATGAAGGAATGAAGGGTAGAAGAGCTAGAGAGGTGGCAAGAACACTTAAAGAAAGAAAAGAAAAGACCATGCCAGAGGAAGAAACTTGAAGTAAAGAAAGAGCACACTCATCAAGATGGAAGATTAGGCCCCAGCCACTGAACAAGGCAGGGGGTAAAGCCTAGTGAAGGCACATCTATGAGCAGAGAATAGGGTGAGCTGGTGGACATGATCATGAGCTGTGACAGCTCTGCGAATGTGCCTTGCAGACCCCTAACTACTGGGAGTTTAGTTGTTCAGGAGCCCCATCTGCTACGCTCTGAAATCCATTGCCATGTTTGCACCAAAGCCACATTTTCAATTGTCTGTTTCTAACCATTGACTGAATGCAGCAAAGATACTACAGTAAGCAGGTCCCTGAAAGACTCAGGCTCCTCTCCAGGGGACTTGGGCTTGAGGACACCCCAAAAGCCTCACCAAACCTTCTTTAGAGTGCGCAGGAGCCTATAATGTTTCCATCTAACTTTTTTCTCTCTCCTTCATTCTGGATCAGTCTTACTTTACAGCCTGAATAGCTCTACAGCATCTCCTCACTCTTTCCTCATTTACCCTCATAGATGTTTCCCTTACTAATATTCTTACACACTCCATTCCATCCCGGCATCTGGTTTTTGAAAGACCTAAACTGGACATTTTCTGAAACATGCCCCTTTTGACCCAAGGTTGAGGAGGTTGATGGATCTGGTGCCCAGATAAAAAGGGGCCATGCTTCATTAGGCACCTCGCAGAGAAAGGAGACTGTTGGGCCTGGGATGGGAGGGAAGTTATCCGTCAAGAGAGGATCCAGTGGGAGAACAGTCCCAAGAACAGTAGAAGATAAAGAGCCAGCAACTGAGAGGACCCTGAAAACAGGCATCATTGAGACAAGCCCACTTAATGCATGAATTGTTGTCAAGTTACCCGGGTGAGGTACTTCATACTCCTTAACTTATCTCTGTTGTGAGTGATTAGTTTCCTGAAACCTCCCATATTATATTAAAAATAGCTGTGGAGAAGAGCCTCTGGGTGACCAGCACTTGATTTTGGTTGCGTCAGTTGGGTATCCGACTCTTGATTTTGGCTCAGGTCATGATCTCACGATTCATGAGACTGAACCTCATGATGGGCTCTGCATTGACACTGTGGACCTTGTTTGGGATTCTCTCTCTCCCTCTACGTCTGCTCCTCCTGCACTTGTGCTCTCTCTCTGTCTCAAAACAAATGAATAAACTGTAAAAACATAGCTGTGTATACTCCAGTGGCTGACAACCTTCCCACCTATCTTCTCCCTTCTTCAGCAGGTAGCTGCAAACATTTACAAACAGCAGGAATGCTAGGCACCAGACCTGAAGGACACTCCCAAATCCCAAACCAACTGCATTCAGGGATGCGCCAAGAATGCCGTTGTGTGTCTCAGAACACTTCCTACCCACTCTCTGAAGTGACTTTTAAGTGAGTTCTGTCTCTACATGCTTTTTTCTTTAGGTTGACAGGGATCAGCCCTCCATGGAAACCTAGCCTTTAGATTCCCCAAGAAACAAAGTTGGTGAAAGGAGGCTTTTCAGCTGCTCTTGAAGCCATTCTTTCCATCTCTGAAGGTCATCATAGGCTGAGCAGCCCATAGAAGGATCTTGCTACAGAAACTGGACTCCTCATCAGGAGAGGAGGGCTGGTTTTCTGCACCTACTGCCCATGTTCTCTGCTGCAAACACCCAGATAATCTGGAGAATTGATTCTCTCCCTGGCTCCAAGGCCAAGGTCTCTCTCTCTCTTGTGCTCAAGAGGCTCCCAACTTGCACTGTATCACTGGGACCCCTTTCCCCCCACTTCTGGTTAGGTTCAGCCAGGTCTTTCTGGTTAGGAGGCACTGACAGGGAGTGGAAGAGCAGGAAAAGAGAAAGAAGTTGGGGCATTTATCTCTTGATTCCCTCTCAGTGTTGTTGCTTAAGTTGGCCAAGCCCTTCAACCAAAGGTCACAACTCCTGTCATACAGGCTGCACACACAACTCCCTCTCTCTCTGAGTTCCACACAACTATCCCTCCCCTTGGCCTCCCAGACCTCTTGTGGAAATGGAACCCCTCAGTACTGTACCTTCTTTTATCACTTCCCCATTCCTTGCACCAGCTTTGTAAATGTCCCTTTATTAAACTCTCCTCAAATGATGCATTTTGAGTTGCCATCTGTTTACTGTCAGGACCCTGGAAGATGCACCTCATCTCCTAAAAGGGGGGAGGGCAGGGAAAATTCACCAGCTAACTCACACACCAGTTTTCCTCAGCAATGGCTGTGTTGCCAGCCCCATCTTCTAGGAGAAATGACTGTCTACTGTGCCCTGTGGAGAAATGAGTGGATGCTGTGCTGAGGTAGGCAGAGCACTGAGCTGGCAGTCAGGAGTTCAGAGCTGTTGTCACTGTCTTCCACTGACTCATGGTATGATCCAGGACGAGTCCTTTTCTCTCTTTGGGCTCTATTTTGCTCATCTGTACAATGGTGTTGGTTGCTATGCATGGTGGCTCTGACCATGACTACAGCCTAGGGTTCCTGTGGTGGATGCCCCCTCCTCAAACCAGGAAGTCACATCAATGCAGAACCACCCTGGATGAGGGAGATCCAACCACTCAGACCTGACTGCTTCTCCCTCTTTGGAGGACAAAAAGATCTCCCCCAGGTGACACACAAGCACCCCCCTTCCCCTTACTCTTAAGAATGCAGGGAATAGAATATCTAATCAATAACTGGCTTTGGAGGGCTCAGCTAGGACCAGTGACACATGACCAAATTTCAGGGTTGGAAAGCAGGATGTGGGACTTCCTCTGGAAACCTCCTATCTCCACAGAAAGACCTGTAGACTTCAGAAGACCCAGAAGGAGAAGGACTGCCTGATGAATTACCCGAGGCTTCCCTGAGACTGAGGAGGGTTCTAACTAACAAAATGAGCCAATTCATCCATAAGACAGCACATTTTTATTTTTGAACAATAGGTGCAGATAACTTCATAGAAATCACTGAGCCAAAGTGATAAATTGAGCAGAGTTCTGAACCAAGCCTCAGTCCCTGATGGCAGAATGGGCATCATTGCCTGGAAGGAAGATTCTCCTCCCTGGACATGTTTGGGTGGAGGTCAGATGTGCAGGGGAGGGGTGTAAAGGAAAATGTATCTGCTAGGTTCTGTGCTAGGAATGGAAAATAACTAGGTATTTTAAATGGAAAGGGATTGAAGACAGGGGATTCGGAGCCTCAAATTTTTGGGAAGAGCAAGAAGTGTGTGGGCTTCAGGCTGGGTCCAGGAGGGCCTCGTTGAACAGCATGGCTTTGACCCACCAGTGGAGCTGCTCCCCTGAAGCCATCACTATTGCTGTTGAGTTTGAGATCATACCCATATCCATGAGGAGCAGGGTCCAGGAATCCTGATTCTGGAAACCAGCCCTGAATCTGTGCCCCTGTGCCTGTCTGTCTAGAACTACTCTTAAGGCTAGGGACGGGGTCTAGAATATGGCTTTCATCAGTCATTGTGTCCACTACAGCTGTTTTTCCAACACCCAGAAGCTGGAGAAGGAGCATTGGAACACCATCAGAGAGGAGAAAGGGTCCATCTCCACAACCTCCCTTTCCAGTGAAAACTAGCCCAAAGAAGCCACAATGTGGTCCCCACTTCACCTTTGTTTCCCCAAGTCTTGTGCAAGAACATTTGATTGGAGAACTTAATTCAGAAGAAGAAAAACAGCTACGAAGAAGTTTGAGGCGGGGGGAGTATGGAGGTTGAACAAGCTGACTCACACTGCCCACCTCATCAGATCATAAGCATTAGAAGGAGGCTGCGGTGGCGGGGCGTCTTGGGGGCTCAGTCAGTTAAGCATCTGACTTTGGTTCAGGTCATGATATCACAGTTGGTGAGTTCCAGCCCTGCACTGGGCTCTGTGCTGACAGCTAGCTCAGAGCCTACAGCTGCTTTGGATTCTGTGTCTCCCTCTCTCTCTGCCCCTCCCTTGCTTGTTCTCTCTCTCTCTCTCAAAAATAAATAAACATTAAAACATTTTTAAATAAAGAGGGAGGCTGCTGGCATGAAGACAACCCCCATGAGGGTTGCCAGTTCTCTCATACCATCCCCATTTTCCTTTCAGAAGGGGTACAAGGGGACCCAACATGGCTAGGTCTAATATGCCTTGTACACATGTCAAGACAAATTGGGCAGTAAATTATATGCAAATTTGTTTTAGTAATTATATGGTGTGTGTGTGTGTGTGTGTGATAGAGAGAGAGAGAGCGAGCAAGGGGAGGGATACAAGATCCTGGCAGTTTTGTTCTCTGAAGTAATGTTGATGTTCAACTGTTAAAATAATTTCATGTTCCCAAGATAATAGAGGTTTTGAATATACAAAGACTTGGATTTCAATCCCAGCTCTGGTACTGTGTGATCCTAGACTAGTTGTTTGTCTTCTCTGAGCTCAGCTTTTTTTAAAATCTGTAAAATGGGATGAATGATGCTGACCTTGTAGGCTTGTAGCAAAGAGTAAATGAAATAAAGTCTAGAAATTCCTGGTGCGGTGCCTGGCACCCACACAGAGAAGGCTGTAATAACTCTCCTCATTGTCCTGGTTAATACATTTTACAGGAACAGTCAAATCTCATGCCAGGAAATTGCCCATCCCTCAGATAAATATCAATTTCATCACTGTGTTTGAGAAGGAAAAGTGATGATTTGTCCCCTCTGCCTCCACAGACCCTCCCCTGGTGTTCCATGCAGCCCACGTTCCCGGAGATTGCATCTTCCAGACAGAAGGGGTCACACAGGCAGCATCATTAAGAAGGAAGGGCAACGTGACGTTTTCATCCAATTCATCAGATCAGTGCATTTTAAACTGTAGGTCAAGACCCATTAGTGAAGAGTAAAATCAGTTTAGTGGGTTGTGACCAGCATTTTTCCCAATGTCCGAGAACAGAAAGGAAGAGAAGAACAGAGATGAGACAAGAGGGGCCAAGAAGAGAGAGAATGTGGGAGTACATGGGCGTGGAGCCCAGTGCAGGGCTTGAACTCATGACCCTGAGATCAAGACCTGAGCTGAGATCAAGAGTTGGACACGTAACCATCTGAACCACCCAGCTGCCCCCAAGAGTATATCTTAATAAGAGTACTGTTTTGAGAAACAGTTGTTTCAGTTCACAGAAAGATGAGTGTGTGTGTGTGTGTGTGTGTGTACCCAGTCACAATGAAAAACACACATTACTCGTTACTTGAATCTGGAATATTGCTAAAAATGTTTGCAAAATAGTAATCAAGATACTCTACTTTGGAGTGGGGACAACATTGGTAGCCCACCTGCTATACAACTTGTAACAGAAAGGGATTTGATTGAGAAGAATGTAATTGACAGAGACATGAACTTAAACCTGGGAGTTTCCCAGCAGTCCCACTGCGCGCCTCCCAGACTGTGGGTCAGTGGCCAACAGCCTTCCACATTTGCCCCAGGCTCTGGCTGCAGGTGCCTCTCCCTGCCAGTGACTCTGCACCCTCCTCTTCTCCCCTCTGCCGAGCTCACCTCAGCACCCTCTTACCACTCCCCTACTCCTTCCCTTCCTCTGCAGCTCCTCTCCTGACACCTCACCTGCTGCTTCACTGCTGAATGGCTTCCTGCTCAGGCAGCAAATAATCCCTGTCACTTCATAGTCTGCACACGGCTACTGCTGCCTCCCACAGCTCCTGGGGCTGGGCCTTCCAGCTCGAGGTCTCCCTGGCCCTTATCAACAAGCCACGTGAGACACGACAGCTGACTGCCCCTTGGCGCCGGAGAAGACTCATTTGGACAAGGCCCTTAACCTCTCTGAGTCTTAATTTCCTCTTTTGCACATGTCCTGGCTCCTCATCAATATGTTGTAAGCCCCACATGAGACACAAAGTGACTTTTGACATCGTGAGGGCTTCAAACGCAGCTTCAGCCTAAGGGGTTTTGTGCTCCTCATGGCCCGTTCTGTCTTTCTGCTTCCTCTTTCCCCTACTCTCTCCCTCCCTCCTGCTCTCTTTCCTCCTCTTTCCTTGTTTGCTATGTGGCCCTGCACTTGAGGAAACCCCCTCACTTTGGAAGGAAAGGCCGGGCCGGTGACTACTCTCGCCGCCCAAGTCAAAAGGGTTTGACTCCCACTTATGACTGGTTGATCATAAGACCAATGGAAGAGCTCTTCACTTTTAATGGTCCATTATATGTGGCTTACTCTTATTGGACTATAAATGGCCTGAGTCCTAAATGATGCATAGGATCACCTCATCCCTTCCTCTGATTTTGGATAACGGGCGCCATGTATCAAGCCCCAGCACAGGTAAAGGCCTAGGCTGGACATTATGGGTGGACATAGGGCCTAGACACCAGGGAGATTTTCCTGGGAATCAAACTAGGTGTCAGATGCTTAAAACATAAAAAAAGAAAAAACCCTGACAATGGTACCATCCAACAGAATTTACTGTGATGTTGGAAATGCTCTATTCATGCCAATAAAATAGCCATTAGCCCCATATGGCCGTTGAACTAGTGCAAACACCAGTATGACCGAGGAACTGAATTTTTGACTTTACTAAATTTTACTTTGTGTAAACGTAAATAGCCATGTTTGGCTAGTGACTATCATTTTGGACAGCACAGCCTTCGAGTGTCCTGCTATTCCCTCCTCCCTGACTCTCCTCTCCCAACTTTGGGCTCATTTATCCTGCAGGCCTCTATTCCTCCTGCCTCCTGCCTCCTGTCCTCCAGCATTCAACAACCCCAGGATCTTGAGACACAGCCCCAGTGACAGCAAAAAAGGCAGCGCAGAGAAGGGAATAGACAGGAGGGTAAATACACATTAAGGAAACGTACATGAAGATTAAGTGATGAAGGGGAACAGGCCTCCTGCTGAGACAATCGTGCCTAATGAAGCATCCCAGGCATCAATCTTTGCAGCAGGGCACTACGCCTGTGCCCAGCTCCCTCCCAGCCAAAGAACGACCACTCCCTCTTCACTAGCTATGGGTCAGTGCAGCCTGTGGCCCCTTCCCTCCAGTAACCCATCTTCCTGGGTGAGTTGGGAAGATGAATTATTCTTCCATGAACTTTTTCAAAATAAATAGAGAGAATCCAGGCTGGATACAACTGCGTCCAGGGCTCCTAGCCTAAAGACTCAGAGCTGGCCTGGAGACAGACTTAGGAGCCCTGCAACGCAGGCCTGCCTCTGCTGGGAAGGTCACTTGTAGGGACTCTGCTTCCCCAGGTGTTACGTGAAATTGATGATTAAATTAACAGATAGAACAGAAGCCTGTCTCCAGTGCTCAGTACAATGACTGGCATACAGCAGGTAGCAGGTGCCCCACGGTGCTTCAGGAATTCAACCTCCCAACTGGTAATTATCCAAAAGGGTCAGAGTGCTGACTGAGCGCTGGGTATGCCCCAACAGACAATCTCATGCACAGAGGACCTGGTTCTTGAACTAGAAGGGATATATTTTCAGAGTCTGGAGGACAAATAATTTCCTTTCTCCTTCTCATTTCATGGAAGACTTCTCCCTCTGGCCTTCCTGCTGGCATAGGGCATCCCCAGTTTGTAGGCACAGACTTGCTCCCAACTCACTTTGTATGTTGGGACCTCAGTACCTTCATCTGCAAAATGGGGGACGATTCCTCTCCAGCTCCGCTGTACAAAGATCCCACAGCCTCCCTGCAGAGGGAGACGTAAGTACACTTGGGGATTCTGTTTGACTAAGTCGATTTTCCATGTTATCAAGTTTCCCCTCCCCCGTGTCTCCTAGAAAGGTTCTGATTAGACCAGGGAGGGGAGGACAAGGCGGGACATCGCAGCCTCCTCTCCCCGCTTGCTCCTTCCCTGCTCACAACTCTCTTCCCCTCGGTCCCCAACTGGCCTCTTTCATTCCATTCCTCAGCTCCGAGGGAATTTGCATATTAATTTGAAAATGAGATCAGTTATTAGCCATAACCTGTCATGTATCACCCAATGCATCTGGACCTGGATTAGATTCAATATTGCCACAGAATAAAGACGGGGGGGGGAGAAAAACTAAATAATTTAAACTCATTATTTTACTAATCCTCTTGCTTGGCTGGGCTCCCTGGAGGTGAGTTAGGAGTTAATTGAAAACACGGAGATTCGCTGAGAAGACATTTGAAACGAACATTGCCAAGCCGCGGAAAACACAACGAAACTTGATGGCTTTTTCCTCTCATTTACCCACGAGGAAGGAAAGAGCACAGTGAGGCTGGTGGGAGGGAGGCTCCAAGACCACCCGAGCAGGGAATGGCATTTTAGAACACGACACGACCGCATCGGGCCAGGGAGGTACCGTTTCAAGTACAGAAGAGAGGGGCCCCTGCACCCCCTCAAGGCAGGGAGGAACAGGGACGGAAGACATTCTGAGGGGCTTCTGCAGACCCCAACCCACCCTGGCCCTTCCTCCCACCTTTTCAACCTTCTACCTAAGAAAAGCGCTCAGGTCCGAGTTCCGCCACAGGCAGAGACAGGGAGCCCAGACTTGTGGTTTGTTTGATCCAATCACAGTGGCTTTTTAGAAGAGATGGATTTAACACTAACACTGTCACATGGGGAAATTTCACATCGAAATTCAGATCTCTGCTTCCTTTGACTGTGCAGTGGGTCTGGCAGTGCTGGGTCCGTAATTTCCTAAAACCAGCATAGATAGGAGCTGAGAAGAGCTTCCCACTTATACAGACATGAGGCGTCCCTAGAGACCCAGGAGGTGTGTTCCCCTCTTTTGTGGTACCTGCTTCAACCACTCCCTGCCTGGCCATGCATTTGCACTTATAATCCCTTGTTTCAAGGACAAAGACCATTCCTATGGCAGCTTCTGGGAAGTGGATTGGCTATAGTGTGGCTAATCAGAAAATCCCAAAGTATTCACCTGCGTATTACAAGGGTGGGTCACACCAGGGCAGGAGAAGGGAGCCTGTGTTTCTGGAACACATACTAGCCAGGTGCTGTACCAGACCCTGGGACTAGCAGGAAGCAAAAGACAGGGTCTTTAGTGCAGGGAGTCTTGGAGGGGAGATGGGCTCAGTCTATATAAAGAAAACTAAGAAAGAACTCTGTAGCAGATTGATTTAAAGGTAGATGAGGTTGGGTCTCCCTGAACTGGTGGAGTTGACAGAAATGATTGGCCATGGGGCAGAGAAGGCCACACACAGCCCTGCTGTGGAAAGACAGCAGTCTGGATGGTGTATTCAGGCAGCAGAGCCCCTGTGGGACTGGGGAGAGGGACCCGGGTGGGCAGACAACACAGAGGTGGGCTCCAGTACAGGATCTGGCAGGAAAG
This sequence comes from Mungos mungo, assembly GCA_004023785.1. Lineage (NCBI taxonomy): Eukaryota > Metazoa > Chordata > Mammalia > Carnivora > Herpestidae > Mungos > Mungos mungo. The sequence goes on from PISW01005130.1 coordinate 11,461, forward strand.
TGTTCTGCAGAAAGCCCCGGGCAAATCCCTGCACATTTCTGAATGCCAGCCAGTCTCCTCAATCATATAATGGAGCTGGTGGGGCTTCTTGCCCTCTCTCCTGTGTGAGACAGCAGATGCCACACTGCTGGGCATTCGGAGTCATGGCAAGGTAGGCACTGGGCTGCCGGGAGGAGAAACCGAGTGCCACTATAGTCCACATTCCAGACAGACCCTCCGTTAAACTACCCAGCCCCTCCTCCCTAGAGTGCGGGACACCTGGCACTGGCCACGAGGGTTTCCATTCTCTTGCCACAACCAAATGCCGGCTTATCAGCTCTATTTATTGCTGCTGTAGGGATTAGCTGCTGCTTAATTAATTTCTTTCCTTTTTATTTTTTTAAATTTATTTATTTATTCTGAGAGAGAGAAAGCGAGCATGCAAGTGCACGAGTAGGGGAGAGGCAGAGAGAAACAGGGACAGAATCCCAAGCAGCCTCTGCACATCAGCACAGAGCCCGATGCAGGCCTCCAAATCATGGGAGATCATGACCTGAGCTGAGATCAAGAGTCAGCCGCCTAACTGACTGCGCCACCCAGGAGCCTACTGCTCAATTAACTCCTTAACAAAGAAAGCTTGTGCGTGTCCCTGTACAGCTGGAGAAGCAGAGGCACACACTGCCCTCCCCCACATTCCTCTTCTCACCTGTGCACCTGCACCTATTATGACTAATAGGTTCTCTTTCAAGGCTGGCCCTCTGAACAACTCAATTGTCCACTCAGTTGTCCCCATCTGTAAAATGGGGAACTAGAGCATGGTTCACAAGCACTTTCTTTTCTCTCTCTTTCTTCCTTGAAATGCCCTGTCAGTCCCACTGTCTGAATCTCAAAACACAAAGGAGAGTGGGCAATAAAAAACCATATTCCGGCTCTTCATCAGTTAAGCCCTCTAATGATGTAGGAATCATTTCATTAATTGTTTCCACCCGACCAAGCCTCAGCTGTATGGAGGGGGATAGGGAGTCCCTTGATTGCCACCACGGTGACTTAAAGCAAATGAGGCTAAATCCCCAGCTCACATCTCACTGTGGAGACTGGCAGGCTTGTTAGCGAATGCGGAAAATGACCTGTGGTTGACAAGATCTCTCCCGGGTTGAGAATGAATCTTGCATTTGGGTTCTGTCCCTGCAGATCAGATCTAATGAATCACTGCCGGAGCAGGTTCCCACGGCGCTTTGTACAGTCCTTATCACCGGCATTAGGCCTCGTTTGTTTATGAGCCTGTCTTCCCGGCCTGGAAGTGATCCTCACCACCTTGGTCTCATCAGCGTCTACCCAGAGCGGGACCTCAGAGAAGGACTGAATAAATGGATAATTGACGTCTGGCGCCCCAGACCATTCATTCACCGAGGATCAGGGCTGGGAGGCTCTGTCTGGTCTATCTTCAGCGTGCTCGCACTGAGCAGTAGCTGCTGGGGCTTCTGCAACACTAGGTATTCAAGCCCTTCAGGCTAAGTGTTGGTTGCTCCTCTCGCTGTGCTCCTCACTCCCAGACCTGCTGTTGTGCATCATAAAGTCTAGGGCCAGGACTAGGGAGAGGTGAGTGAGATGTTTGCTAGGGTGCAACATTTCAGGGGGACACCAAGTAACTCAGGAACAAAATAATATTTAAGTACAGCATGTCTTTAAACAATCATAATTAATGCCCCCCCAAAAAAACCCACAACGAAAAAAAAATAGCCACATTTTAAAAAAAGACAGGATCCTGCTACCACACTTGTAAGACCCTGCCTGGCTCGCCTCACCCTGAAGGGGCTTCTGGAGACAATGCCTCAAATATAGCTTGGACTGGAGACCTGGTTGGCTATAACTTTGGGCCCTCGGTTTCCTGAGAAAGCGTGGCCTGGGGCACTGGTTTAAAAATGAGAGGGGGATTCCATTGTGTGACATTAGTGCCCACTCCCTCATCAGTGAGTATCCCGCCTAGGTGGTCACTGAAGATGCTACCAGCTTGTCTGGAAGACAAGCATTTTGAAGAGATCCAGTCATAGCCATCCAGGTCTGGTGGTGGCTCGCCGTGCATGTGACCTATGCTGTGTGTCTCAGAGTAAAGCTCTGCTGTAATTTTGCTGTCCCAAGTGCCATCGGATGGTGTTTGCTCCATGTGACAGAACCCTGGGATATCAGGGCTAAGAAGGACCTTATAGATCCTCAGGGCCTCGTGGCACATGTAGCGGTCCCCGTTGTCCCATTGGCAATGTCTGGAGAGGTTTTTACTGTCACAATTAGAGAAGAGGATGTCTGTGTCTCGGGGATAGAGCCCAGGGATGTTGCTAGACATCCCACAGTGCACAGGACAGCCGCTTCCACAAATAATGATTCAGTACAAAATGTCAGTGGTGCTGAGGTTGAAAACCCAGAAGTAAAGAAAGTAGGAAAAATGGGTTCAAATCCTCGTGGTGGGTGAGTGAGCCTGCTCCCGACTCCTCCCTGGAAGGCAGCCACCTCTCACTCCGTTCCCTGAGTCTGGAAAATCTTGTGGCCGGTTCCCGTGCGCGCACATAGGACCGACCCCAACTCAGCCACTTATGAGAGGGGGTTTCATAGTTTTCTTTAGGTCTCTAGCACTTTCCTTGGCCTTCAGAAAGTCCTTCCTGAGGCCTTGCCTGAATCTCTCCTGCTGCATGGCAGGAATGTTCAATTTCTCAGGAAGGGTAGAGATCGGACATCTTGCTCCTGCTCCACTCCTGTCTGACCCTCTGAAACAGCCCTCCATAACATTGCTGATGGAGGTTCCCCGGTCAAAGAAGAAAAATACAGCTCGGGTATCACAGGAAAACGTAAGAGCTGTTCTATTTCTCCTACACCTTCGACACACCGAGACAGGCAAGCGAGCTCCACGAAGCTTTCAGCGCACGTAGTAGTACGTGTCGGGTTAATTATGATGGCCCCGCGTGCTCTCCAGCTGGGGCTCACATGCCGGAAGAGAAATCTCTCTCCGGCACAAAGTAACAAATCCTCCATACAGAGGCAAATCCTTATTGATAAAGAGCCCACTGAGAACCCATTTCTGCAGAATGGATGAAAAGGGTCCACACCTGCGGAAGCCATTCATTCTCTCAGCAAACACGTATCGAGCACTTGCTATGTGCTAGGGCAGCGACGTGTGACCTGGATGCGCCTTGGAATCTTCTGGAGGGCTTGTTAACACACAGATCCCTGGACTCACCCCCGGGGTGTCTGATACAGCAGGTATGGGGGTAGAGCCCATGAGTTTGCACTTCAAACAAGTTCCCAGGTGACGCTGCTGCTGTCCAGGGACCACACTTTGAGAACCCTGCACTCAGCTGTTCTAGATGTGAGGGACAGAGTAGAGCATACTCTAAACAAGAAACATACAATGTGAGTAAACTGCATAGGAGGTTGGAGGAGATGAGGCTATGAAAGAAAGGAAACATGAGAGCAGAATAAATGGGAATGAGGGATGTGGGGGGGGGGGAACGGGAGGCGTTGAAATTTTTACATGAAGAGTCAGGTCTCATTGAAACAGGGTGGGCAAGTATCCCAGATTGCCTGGGTCTGAACTAGTTTTAACACCAACAGTCCCCCCGTTCTGGGGAGCCTCAGAGTCCTGGGCAAACCGGGATGGTTGGTCACCTTCCCTTGAGATACTAGTGGAGGAAAGACTGGAAACAATGATGGGGCTGTCCGCGGGAGCTTCTGGAGAGACAGCACTCTAGGCAGAAGGAGGAGCCACCATGAACCCTGAGGTGGGAGCTTGGCTATCCGTCTGAGAGCACAAAGAGCCTGGACCGAGAGGAAGTGGGTAGGTGTGAGAAGGTGGTGGGGTGCAAGGTCAGAGAGGTCATGGGGGGTCAGATCACACAAGGCCTCCTGGGAGAGGAGGAACAATTACAGTGAGGGGAACTGGCCCTGGCTGCCTTAAGGAGCTGGGGGGACGCTGCTACCAGGTGGGGGCTAGAACACGTCTAGAGGATGGGCAGCAGAGAAATCATGATCTAACTCACATGAGGATCACCCTGGCTTGTACTGAGAATAGACGGTTGAGGGGAAAAAAGCAGAATCGAAAACAAAGGTCTGCATGCAGGTGGCTTATTTGATATGTGATTCCACGGAGCAAGAGAGTGAGGCTGGAAAAGAAGGAAAGCCAGGAGAACGCATCAATGAGTTGGCTACCACCATGGGCCACTGGGGGGTTAATTTTGACAGGGAGCTGGGAGAAACACACCTCAGAACCCCCTGCTTGGAGAATGAAAGGGAGAAGCCCCAAGCTATCATCTTCCTTCCCCTGTTGGTCAAGTGCGGCCTCACAGAGCCCAAGTACCACACGCTCTGCATTGCTCATGTGTGCATACTGAGGGCTCCTGCTGGTATCCACGCCTGGGTGTCTTTGCTTGCTGGTCTACCGGCTGGGGGAGCCCAAAGTGACCATGTTGTGATCACAGCTTCAAGTTCAGTGTCTCCTGGTGGACATTGTATTCCCTCCATGGGAATCTGGCAGAGCCCAAGGGTATAAGAACAAGAAGTCAAAATTCTCTAAGTGGTTTATTAAGCATGATGGTGAGAGGGGCACTGTTTATCAGCCGTTGCTTCATCTTGTACCCTAGTGGATGGTACCCCCAAATCTGGAGAGTATTGTCAACTTAGCCTGTCCTTCCTTTTTACCTTCACACAAGCTCATGTGTGTGTTACCCAGGCACAGATACATGCATATGCGTGCGCACACACACACACACACACACACACGACCATGGACACAGGCCATTCCCAACTCTGACACTCCATCTAACGAGATGTCCCTGCTTACCCCCAATTCTTTCCATCCTCTGGCCTCCTCTCAGACCACCTGTCCTCCAGCCTGTGAGCAAACTCCTAAGAGCACAGGGCTGGTCTGGGTGGCAAAACTACCACTGTCTTTGCCCTCCCTGAGGATAACGTTCTACCCAACCCAAGACAACGGCTCAACCCCTAATCCAAGGCTTTATCTGCTTCATCCTTCCACTTTCTCAGACACCTCTGTGTACGTGCTCACACACACACACACACAATAACATTCTAGGCCATACTGAATGGACCTAGAAGCTAGGCCCCAGTGAAAGCATATTCATTTAAGCCATTTGTTGTATAATAACGGATTTGGCAGGCCTTTATTCCTAGGTCCTGGGAGGCAACCTCTAAACCTTGCAATTTGCTGTGTTACTCACGGAAGGCCCTTCGACCACACCTGAGTTCATGCTACCAAGATGATGGGGACTGGTCGTACCACCAAGACCAAACACGTGAGAAAGTGGTTCGACCTGCTGAGCCACATGACAACAGCTAGGCCTCCCTAGAGATTGTGATTGGTCTTGTGACCAAGGGTCCAATCAGGTCTACCCTGTCAAATCCCAGTAAAGATTATGGATGGTGGCTTGGGTGAGCTTCTCTGGTTGGTGATACACATTAGAGTGCTGTGAGGGTGATGCATCCACAAAGCTTCCCATGTGGGATCCTCCAAGACCTCTCCTGTGTCTCTTCCTTTGGCTGGTCCTGATTTATATCCTTTGCAATAAGACTGTCATTTCATGTAGAGCATTTTCCTTAGTTCCAGGAGTCATTCTAGTGAATTATCAAACATGAGAAGGTAAGAGGTACCCCTGAAGGATTTTACCAGTGGGTCTGAAGTATGAGGTGGCTCCCAAAATTGTAGGTAGTGTCTGGAGTGAGGGTGGATTTGTTGGGGACTGTGCCCTTAACCTATGGAACTTGACCTAACTCAAGGTAGTTAGCATCAGCATTGCATTGCACCATACCTGTGAACACAGGTGACAATGATCAGATTAGGAATAGCTTGAGAAGAAATAAGGTCAGAAGGAAGAGAACAGAAATGACCCACAAAGGCAGATTAGAACCTCCTCCCCACCCCTCGCTGTTCATAGCACATAGAGGCAGGCTTGAGATATACAACCATCTGTACTGTTGAAATGTTAAATTTTAACGTTTATTTACTTTTGAGAGACAGAGCATGAGCAGAGGAGGGGCAAAGAGAAAAGGAGACACAGAATTCAAAGCAGGATCCAGGCTCTGAGCTGTCAGCACAGAACTTGACAACAGGGGTCAAACCCACAAATCGTGAGATCATGACCTGAGCCGTAGTCAGACCCTTAAACTACTGAGCCACCCAGGTGCCCCTGAAATTTTAAAATACATTCATTTCCATTGGTAACAAGAAGCTGTCCTGAGCTCCCCAGCGCCTCACCCCGCCTCTCCTCCAGGATTCACCTCTGCCCCCTGACCAATCTAACATCCCCCAAACTAGAGAGTTAACACAGCCCGGTCACCACCGAACCTCCCGCGGGCCACATCCACTCTGACTGTTAGTCCCATGCCCCCATTCTGTAAAATATTTTAAGTTTCGGCTCTGAATGCAAGGGGCCTCAGTAGGGAGACCTGCCAGAACAGACCATATTTTCCAGTCTTGAGCTCTGCCAGGATCTTTTCAAGAGAGACTGGTCCAAATCACAGTTTTAGGCTTCAAAGCCCTATACCCAGATAATAACAAAAGAAGTGACTGAAAAGTGAAAAATTCAGTCCCTTTCGTTATTTGGCAGCATGTAGATTTAGAAGCAATCCATTTGCCAGATTGAATTCAAGGTTGTTGTTGTTTTTCCTTTTCTCATGTTCAGGCAAAATGAGAGTTAGCCAGCTTAACGGGCATCTCAAAAATCTCTCGGAGTAAAGAAAGGACTCTAATTGCTCTGTTCCCTCACTCGGATACTTTGGCCAATTCTAAGATACATAAATAAGCCTGTTATTCAGGCACAGAGGAGACTGGGATTTATTAATTTAAATGAGTTGATTTGGAGGTCTCTGGGGAAAGATGCCTGCATTATTCACTTGCTAGTCCCAGGATGTAATTTACAGTGAATTTTCCCTTTATGTTTTGGACCCAGTTGAAGCTAGGGCATAAATTTCCTCAAGGTATTATTATTATAATTCATTATTCATTGAATGTTGACTCAGTGTAACACAAGCAGTGGCAGAAAGACACGACCCTCCCAAAGGGCGGGAGAGCCGCGTCTCTGACAATTCTGGAGTGAAATGTAAAGACCTTCTGGGATCAGAAGAGAGAGGCTTCTCTCCAGGACTCTGGAGACTCCACAGCTTTTTGATGTCTGCTAAAGCCTCCCCAGGACAAACAGGCTTTTGGCAGGGAGAGTCTAAGTCTAGGCTTTGTGGTGAGTTGGCCACGTATTGGGCTATCTGTTGACCTTGATTCGGACGAAGAGTCCAATAGGGTGGATGGGGCCAAGGCAGAGGACAGGGACAGAAGCAAGGCCCTGGGGTGAAGGAGTGGGGCCAGGAGATGTTTTCATTTTGGAGACATTCACTTTTACTTCCTGGTGCAGGGTTAAAAATTAAGGGTTTGGGCTGGTGGGAGGGAGTCGGGAGTAGGCATCCATTCCCCACCTCCACCCCAACCTTCCTGTTCTTCTCCCCATCCTCCCTCTCCCACCCAGGCTGTGCTCCCTGGGAAGCAGACGTAGATCTTCACTCCTCAATCACGCCAAACAATCGTGCAGCTCAGATGTGCGGGCTCGAGTGACAGAACGTTTTAGAACTAGCAACAAAAAACAATTAAGTGCCCTTTGGTGCTGCCTATAAGTGCAATAGAAATTAGATAGGAAACAAAAATGAATTCAGAATGCCAAGATGGGGTGACGGGTGACAATGGAATAATGTTCCTCGCTTCCTCCCTCCCTCAAGCATTTATCGAGCTTTAGTTATATGTCAGATTCTGTGCTATATCCTCATGGCATTGACTACTGGGTGTGCGGGTGGTGGGGGGGAGACACACAAAGCAGTGTGTTCTGCCAGGGAAGCGATCTGGGGGTGCCAGGGAAATTACTTCGCCTCACTAAGACTCAGCTACCCCATCTGTAAAGGGGAGGCCCCACCCCACCTCATGGGACAGCTGTGGGGGGAATACATGTAGTGGTTAGCAGAGCACACAAGGCAGATTAGCTATTTATTTCTGTCATTAACAATAGTGTTATTTACATACTCAGTGTACTGAAAAGCTGTGCTTTCACCAAGCAACTGCTTTTGTTTGAAATTTTCAGGAAAAAATACATGTACACAAATACATATTGTAAGTGTAGAGCGTGACGAATTCTCACAAACTGAAAATACCTGTGTCATCCATATCCAGATGGAGAAATAGGACTTTACCAGGTCCCCCAGCACGGTTCCCTGCCCCCAGTCTTCCGTCATGGCCCCGCCCCCAAGGCTAACAAGTAAAATGACTTAACATCTCGGCTTAGTTTTGCCTGTGTTTGTACTTATTATATAAATGGAATTGCACAGCATGTACTCTTTGCAAGGGACTTCTTTCTTCAACCTTCTGTTGGGGGGGCTGTTCATCCACTCTGCAACTGACTTGCATTTGTCAGTGAATTTTGCAACCGATCATTGTTGTAGGTGCTCAGAGCCCATAATGGTCCAGCTCCCGAAAGTCCACAGGACCACGCAAGAGGCATTTGGCACCCTTCCCTCGCCCTCACTCTCTCTCAGCCAAATGTCCTCCTGTTCTTTATTCTATTTCGGTGAAGTGTAAGGATCTTTATAACTTGTCCCAAGTACCATTTGGAATAACGTGTTTGGAAAAAGAACAACAATAATGGAATTAACTCTTAGTTCTCCTTCCTAGTGCAGCCCAGGGCTCCTCTCACTGTACATTTGCTTTACAGCTTTTTTTTTTAAGATTTTATTTTTTAAATGCTCTCCAACCCAACATGAAGCTCAGCTCCAACTCACAACCCTGAGGTCAAGAGTCACACGCTCTACTGACTAAGCCAGCCAGGCACCCCAAAGATTTTTTAAGTTTATTTTACTTATTTTGAAAGAGAGAGAGAGAGAGAGAGAGAGAGAGAGTGAGAAAGTGTCAGAGAGAGAGGGAGAGAGAGAATCTCAAGAAGGCTCTGTGCTGTCAGTGCAGAGCCTGACGTGGCTCATCTCATGAACTGAGCTGAAGTTGAGTTGACACTCAACTGACTGAGTCACCCGGGTGCCTCCGTAGAGGTTTTTATTTTTATTTTTTTAATTTTAAGTACAATCTACTCCCCAGTGTGGGGCTCGAACTCACAACCCCAAGATCAAGAGTCACACGCTCTACTGACCAAGCCAGCCAGGATCCCGTATGCTGGTGATAAAGCTGAAAGCAGACACCGGGACAAACACACACAGAGCACTAGACGACTATAGATCAGCTTTTATTCCAGCCCCCTGTCCCGTTCTGACTCAGGAAATCTTCATCACATCCCTTCATCACAGCGTACTACTGCCCTCATTTTCAGTTAAAGAAACCAAGGCACAGAGCCACCCCACTGGAAAGTGGCAAGGCTGAGCCGGCTGGTTCTGGGACCCTGCTCTGCTCTCAGCCAGCAGCCAGTGCTGTCTGGGGCCACGCTATTATCAGTCCCTCTCACGGCAGCCCTCCTGGCTTGCTCCTCTGACCCTCTACCTACCAAAGCACAAGGACAAGCCTGATCTGCAGCCTCCAGCACGCCTGTGTGCATTTGTGTTTGCCTCTGTGTGTGTGTGTGTGTGTGTGTGTATGTGTGTGTACAGTTGGAAAGTGAGTGAAGCCCCTGATTTTAATGCAAATGAGCACAGGGCTGAAAGCTCTGGCAGAGCAGCCTTCTCCCACCCCCACCCCCACAAGGCGTCATTATCAGTGTTTCCAGCAGAGTCACAGGCAACCTTTACTGGCATCAACAGTTTTATTTATTTATTTATTTATTTATTTACTTACTTACTTACTTACTTACTTACTTACTTATTTTTAAGGTTTATCTATATATTTTGAAGGAGAGGGACAGAGAGAGAGGGAGACAGAGCCAAGCAGGCTCTGATCTATATCAGTGCAGAACCTAATGTGGGGCTAGAACTCACAAAAGGAGAGATCATGACCTGAGCCGAAATCAAGAGCCAGGGGGCACCTGGGAGGCTCAGTTGGCAAAGCGTGTGACTTCAGCTCACAAGACCCTCAACAGGCTCTATGCTGTCCTTGCAGAGCTCTCTGCAGATCCTCCGCCTCCCTCTCTGCCCCTTCCCTGCTCACACTCTCTCTCAAAAATAACTTAAAAAAACACACATTAAAAAAAAGTCGAATGGTTCACCAACCGAGCCCCTCAGGCACCCTTGGCACCAACAGGTTTTAATCACAGGGGCAGAATACCTGTGAATCAAAGTGACCCAATTACAGAGGAAGAGCCTTGTTTGCATGGCCAGAGCTGTGATCTGTGGAAGACATGTATCAGGACGGGCCAGACCACTAGTTTCCATCTATCGACTTGGCCCAAGCTCTTTCTAGACATCATTCCAACACTTCACAGCCATCTGTTAAGGCAGGACTGATCATTTCCATTTCCTAGGTGAGGAAACTGAGACTCCTGTAAGATAATGTCCATTAATAGCAGCCTGGGCAATCTGGCTTGATTTGTCATGAAAGGGACCCTTGGTGATTGTTCAGGCGAGAAATAAAGTGACTTTTTGCCACAAACTCAGAAGACCAGGCTCTGTGGAGCGGGGCCGGGGGGAGCATGGGTTTAACCCAAGCTGGGGCTGTGGTTGCAGAGGAAACTCCCTCCTGGCTGGAGCGGGCCCCTTGCCTCCAGCAGGTGCACTGCTCATGGGAGGCACGCAGAGAACACTCCAGGCTCCTGGCTTCCCAGAAAGGCTCCTCCTGTTCCTGCTCCAATTCCTTAATTTGGGCTTTAATTCTTCTTACCACTTAATTTCTCAGTAAATTCTGTTGACAACTGGCCTGTGCTTTCTCTAAGAACAATACACACCTTGTAATGTATAAGTCATTCCATCAATAACTGCCTGCAGAACAGAGTAACAGAAGGCTGGGTGGAAAGCATGGAGAGAAAGAAGGCCCACAGAAGGCAAGGGTGATGTTTAAAGAAATAGAGATGGGCCAGACTCCTCCCTGAGGCCCCGTGCAGTGGAGGGGCTCCCTGTTGTCAGTGGATAATTCCCGTTGTCACGTCTAGAACACAGGATCGCCGCTGTCACTACTGAATGTCCCACGTGTCTGGCATGTCTCAATTATAATCTATAATGCATGGGATAAGCCCACACACCTGGCATCATTTCTTCCCCTCTTGCACGAGCTAAAGAGCTAAGGCTCAGATGAATTTGAGACGCAGAAACTGAAGGGACTCATGAAAAATAAAAGCTGTTTTTTAAAAATTTTTAATGTTTATTTTTGAGAGAAAGACACAGAGTGTGAGTCAGGGAGACACAGAGAGAGATGGAGACACAGAATCTGAAGTAGGCTCCAGGCTCTGAACTGGCAGCACAGAGCTTGATGCAGGGCTCAAACTCATGAACCGCAAGTTCATGACCCGCGTCAAAGTCAGATGCTTAATTGACTGAGTCACCCAGGTGACCCCAAAGCTGTTTTTTTTTTAACTTTGCTCCTTTTCCAGCTTCTGTTCTTGCTAGGACCTGCATGCCCGCCTCACTCTATACATGCCTTGTAATGCAAAATGTCCTTGTAAGGGACAAAATGATATCTCTGGAGTCTTCTAGAGATGATCTCTGAGGAGTGAATGGGTGAGATTATCATAACTGTTCTCTGAAACAGTGGACTACGAACACCTTGATACCAAAACACTTTGATCCCAAATTCTCTCGTTTCAGGGAATGAGTGACTTATGAAGGCCACTTGGCCCCTGTCCTTGCTCTGCCCAATTCCTGGATGCCTAAGAGGACAGATCACAATTGTCAATTAAAAGTCCCAGACCCCAAGTGAAGAGGAGATTCATCCTCTTTTTCTTTCTGAGTCTCCGGGATGGGCCGTCTGTATCTGCTCTTCCTCCTGCTGGCTTATGTCTGATTTCCAACCTGCGTGAAGCCAAGGACCCTCTTGGCTGGTCCTATGGGACTCCCTCTATGGGTCCTCTGACGTGCCTTGCCTGCATCAGGTTCAGTAATCTGTCTAAGGCAGAAGTGCCTGCTGATTACATACCAGGGATGTGGTGACTTATGTTCTCAGTGGCTAAGTGCCGGAGTCCAGCTCCAGCACATCCAGGGTCCCCTGAAGGATGGACAGAGTCGGCGAAAGAGAGAGAGAGAGAGAGAGAGAGAGAGAGAGAGAGAGATGAGAGAGTTGCACGTTCCTTTCTTGGTCACCAGGCAGACATCTCTGTTCAGTCTGCTTTGGTGTCTTTTTTTATTGGTTAAGCAATAACATGACATCAGAAAATAGAAATTGTTTACAGTTTCTAACTCTTAGTGATAAAGTGTTTCAATCATTAAAGGTGTACAGAGACAAGTTTTACAGAAGTATTTTTGTAGAACCATTCCAATTTATTCTTGGCATCAGTCCCCAAGGTTAGGAAAGTAACAAACCCATCTTTTTTGTACAGGTTGGGTTTTGGCCAATAATTATGACTTTGTTTTTAATTAACATGTTATAACCAAGTCATGTAATGCACTTACAATTAAGGTTAAGTAAATTTTACAATCAAGAGAATAACAAGATGTTTTTAGTAAAAAACCAGGATAATATATATATCATTTAAGTTAGTAATGCTAAAACTAAAACATAGGTTAAATTGTATAAAGATAGGCTGGGAGTTATTTTACCTAGCTCATAAACCACAAGAGAAAGAATGTTTGTTAACAAGTTGCTAGAGAAAGCCCTTTCCTTGATGTAAGCATAATGGGGGCCCTGTGTGCGTTGACCTTGCACCTGGGTTTCTAGTTTCTTATCCATACTCATAGCTGAAGTCAGTACAAGGGAGGGTATTTGGGACTCCAATAGCAAAAATATATGCAGCAACAGATGTACGGTCCTTGTCTGTTTCTATCTCTAAGTTAGGCTCTTTTTCTCTGGGCCAGAGTTAATTGTAACTCTTGTGTTCTTAGCCCCCCGTATGTTTTGTGTCTGCAAGGCTCATTAGAAGAGCCTTTTGGCAAACATCTGCAGCACTTTGATCTAAAATCCCTTAAGCAGAGGCAGGAATATGTCTTTTCTTATGGGGTAACTGTGGGGAATATCCGTCTGACTTGGAACATTGTGAGGCCTAATCAATAGCAATAGGCTTAATTTCACAGAAGCAGTGGTAGCAGAAGGGGATACCAGTTCCACCTCTCATGGCAGGAGCCGTGCAACGTCTGCCATTTCCTTACTGTGACCCTGTCATCCAGCAAGGCCGGTGAGGCTCCCGGCATCTAAGTCTCCTCTCCTAGTCTTCATAGCCCTGGCTTCCAAAGTGGGGGCACTTTTACCCTGAGAGTTAAAAGGCAGGTGGGAGAGGGCAGTGGGCAGGAAGAACATACTACAATTTCCATTTAGATTTATTTTTCTCTTTAACAATGTTTCTTTCTATTACTTTAATATCCTGGCTCTCGGTATTACACGTATAAAACTGGCAGACTGATACATTTCTCTTTGAGTGGGAGCGAAAATGCGTTCCTTCTTGGGATACAAACCTGAAAAGGTTCTAAGCAGCTGCTCTGGGGTAACCAAGGACTCCACAGTGTGGTCTGCATTCGAATCACCTGGGGAGGGGCGCCTGGGTGGCTCAGTCCACTGAGCATATGACTTTGGCTCAGGTCGTTGGTTCCTGAGTTTAAGCCGGGCCCAGGGCTCTCTGCTGTCAGTGCAGGGAGCCAGATTATGATCCTCTGTTCCCCTCCCTCTCTACCCCTCCCCAGCTTGTGCTCAAGCAAGTGCTCTGTCTCTCTCAAAAATAAATAAACATTAAAAAAAACAAAACCTGAATCACCTGTGGAGATTGATTCAGGGGCCCCAGGCCACACCGGCTGTAGCAGATTCCCTGGGGGCAAGGCCAAGAACAGTGCCTGTTAAGCAAGCTCCCCTTGAACTCTAAGTCCAGTAATAGTTGATAGCTGCCTTTGGGCTTTGCTTCTGCAGCAGTGGGAAGAACTGCCTTAGAGGTACCCTCTGCTCCTATCCCCAGAGCTGCGTCTTGCAGAGGGGAAGGTCCTGGCAGTCCTGTCTCCAAGCAGTGTACACAGGGTAGCCTGGTCACGCGGGAGCACGCAGCTGAAGTCCCCTGGGATGTGCTTCCTGCCACAGAAATTGCATCTTTTTTTTATTTTAAAATCTTTATTTATTTTTGAGAGAGAGAGACACAGTGTGAGCAGGGGGAGGGGCAGAGAGAAAGGGAGACATAGAATCTGACAAAGGCTCCAGGCTCTGAGCCACCAGCACAGAGCCCAATGCGGGGCTCAAACTCACAGAGCGTAAGATCATGACCTGAGCTGAAGTCAGACGCTTGACGCTTGACCGACTGACTGAGCCCCACAGGTGCCCCTGCATCCATCTTGATGAGGGGGCACTTCTTCCTGATTTGCGCAGAGCTCTGGCCAGCTCTCATGCTGCTTGCTGGGGAGGCTGATGGTTCCCTAGGACCAGACTGTGATCACCAGAGTGAGGATAGTGAGGGGGGAGGAAATGTGACGGAGACACCCCAAAACTGGCCTGGGGTTTGGAAAGAACGTCCTGACCTGAGTGGCAGTGCTGCCCGGTGGACGGACCAGAAGAGTGGTGGGGCCACACAAGTGAAGAGGTGATTAAACAGTGCTCTCTTAATAAGTACATAAATATAAATGGGACTTTGTATCTCTTAATAAATAAATAAATGGAAATGGAAAGTGTACGAATCAACTCTTCACTTGCATGGCTAAAGGGGAGAGTACTCTCACCCTTAAATACAGAGAACAAACTGAAGGTGGATGGGGGCTGGAGGGAGAGGGGGAAATGGGTGATGGGCATTGAGGGGGGCACTTGGATGAGCACTGGATGTTGAATGTAAGAGATGAATTAGGAATCTACACCCGAAGCCAAGAGCACACTGTATACACTGCATGTTAGCTAACTTACCAATAAATTATTAAAAGGAGAGAGAGAGAGAGAGTACTCTCTTGAGATGTGAGAGCAGGCGAGCTCAAGGGAGAGCTGTGCCCAGGGTTTGGGTCTCTATCTTTAACTGACAGTTTGAGCTAAGGGTGGAATGTTTATTATTTGGGTGGGAGCTGTCGTTGGGAGCAGGGTTTCATGTTTTTCTCCCTTCCATGGTCAGGGTCTCCGACCTTTTTGTTTGGGGCCTGTCTGCTCAGACCTGGCTCCCTGCGCCTTGTTTGTGGAATGTGGCCAGGGCAGGTTGCTAACTTTCCTGGCAAAGGGGCTTGAGTCCCTCTTGGCTGGTTTCCAGGCATCCTGGCAAAGCCGAAGTAACTGCCTAGGCTAACAGTAGGACACAGGGTGACGAGCAGAGCCACAACCAACCTTAGGAAAGGGAGCAGAGAAAGGAGAGGAGACAGAGGAATAGAAAAACAAAACCAAATAGGGAGACTAACCAAGCAGAAACTAAAAGAAAAATAGAGAAACAAACAATTACTCTTGAGATGGGGGTGAAGTGAGGAATGGGCTGCAGGCAGGGCAGCACGCCCAGGCTATCGGCAATGTTGGGGAGAGGGTCTGTGGGTGGGACCTCGCTGATTTTAGGGAAAACATTCTGGCCAACCCTCACCCTCAACCACTCATTATTGGCATACTCCTTAACATTAGCCCAAAATGGGGCCGCCTCAGTGGCTCAGTCGATTAAGCATCCGACTTCAGCTCAGGTCATGATCTCATGATTCATGGGTTCAAGCCCCGCATTAGGCTCTGCACTGACAGTTCAGAGCCTGGAGCCACTTCAGATTCTGTATCTCCCTCTCTCTCTGCCCCTATCCCCCTTCCTCTCTCTCTCTCTCTCTCTCTCTCTCTCTCTCTCTCTCTCTCTCTCTCTCAAAAAGAAATAAACATTAAAGAAATTAAAATAAAAAAACAAAGAACAAAAAAACTCGTTGGCCCAAAATGGCTGGAGCAGGAGAGAGAAAGACTCTGCAGACCAAGGACACTGAGTGTTTCTGGCTCTTTCCCTGGCTATGGTGAGGAAAAGGACTCTCCAATGTCAATGCTTTTCCATTAGCCACTGGAACCCAGTCATTTTCGTGTGTTACATCTGAGCCATAAAAACCAGCAAATTACCTGTTGGGTTGTTTTAGCAAGGATTCTTGCTTGCTGATGACATTTCCGCTGGTGATATGCACCAATTGGAATTCTCCAGGGTGATTGCTATTATCACAGCATCAGGAGTTTATCTTGGGAGTATTTGGCTTTTGCTGTTTTAATAACTAAGTCCTGGAGCTTGTGCCATGGGGGGAAATGTTTAATCTGATGAAGAGAAGCCCGTGAGTCCAGAGTGTTCTCCCACGGCTCTGGCCAGAGCTTATTTAAAGAGGGCAGAAGTAAAAAGGTACAAGAGGAACATTTGCTTGTTTAATTGGCCATAGATTCTCCTGGCAATAATTTGCAGCAAGATAAGGGACCTCATCAAGGTCATGTGTCTGGGCACGGCTGGGTGAAGAAAAGGACTCAGGAAATTCTGGGTGCTTGCCTTTTTAAATGAGTTTGGTGATTTCCCTAGGACTCATCCATCAGCTGATGAATGTCTATTGTTTAACTAATAGTTCCTGCCCAACTGGCCTGGCTCTCAGCCTGGACCAGCAGTGTCTGGATGAGGGCAAAGATGGAGGACCTGTCCTGTGGTCTCGAATACCAAAGGCATTGGATCTAGACCCCCAAGGCCAAGGTCAGCGATTCACTACTCATCTTAGAGATAGAACAGGCCACTTCTGGGAAGCAGGTTGGACAGCTGTGCATGTCCCAGCTTATACCCTCGTCCTACACCCTAGTCCCAGCCTTTTGATTTGCTGGAGCAGACCCTATGATTCCCCCAAGCTTGACCCAACACTGGTTTTATAGAGTGGACAGGAGTCTTAGAGATCCTGAAGACGATCTGCTCCCTTTCTCAGACGAAGTTGAGGCCCATAATAGCATCCACATCTCTGTACTCTGTACTCTGTTGTGAGCATCCCTGCCTGATTATATTGTTCAGCTACTGTGGTCCTTCATTCCCACGCAGAGAGCTCTATGAAGCCATAGCCTGCACTGGGACTGGGGTTAGCTCAGGACTCAACACTCACAAATGCTCAGGAAGTATTGGAATGATGAGTGAATGAATGTCTTGCCCAAGGACACATAATTGGTTGTGGCGGAGCCAAGACACCGAGGTTGAGTCCAGTTTAACGCTTCTTCTCCTCCTCCACTCTGTCTACTGAGAGGAGTTAGGCACATGAGCATGTGGCCCCAGACTGCTGGAGTTTGGGTCCTGGGTTATTTTCTAGCTGCGAGGTAGCCACAGGGCTTGCCTCTCAGACTCCCCTTCCGGAAGGAGCCTTCCAGAAGGAATCCCCGGCTCTGAGGCGGCAAGGAGGACAGTTAGCACACAGCTAACTAACCCCTTCAGGTTCCAGCTCAGCTCTGGGGCCTGGGCCAGTTCCTCCCAGTCAGCCCCAGCAGTGGCCACGGCAGGGGATGGGGGCTGGCCACTTCTGCCCAGAGCCGCCCTCCCCTGGCAGGCAGTCTGTGTGGAGCTCCGCACTGGGCTGCCTGGGATCCTGTCATTGTGCCTGAGGCTCTTCCTGCCCAGTTCCGCTCCCTACCCCTTTTACATTTTTTGTGGGTGGTACTTCTAATAAACCTCCAGAGATCTTAGTGTCTGCTTCCCAGAGGACCCAACTGACACAGGCCATGTGACCTGGGACAAGTTACGTCTCCAGCCTTCGTTTTACTCATCTGTAAATTGGGACTCTCGGCCGTAACCTGCCTCACAGGGTGGTGGTGAGGAGTCGCCGACGCACATGGCACCTGGCCCAGGTCTGCACTCCATACACGCGGGCCGGTGTTATGACTCAGGAATCCTGCTCCGCCTGTGGACTTCAGTGACAGGCATCCTGCATCCAAGTACAGGAACTGCAGCAAGATGTAGCCCTTGGACTGATTCATACATGCTTCTGAAGTAAAGTTATAGAGACGCCAACCCTAGTCCCTTTTCCTGGGTGGCAGTGGGGGAGGCTAAGAGGTCGGGGGCTGGGGACCAGGGCTGAGCAGAGACTGTCTCTCTTCCCTGGGGAGTCAGGTTCTGAAGGTCAGAGGCTGAGCCTGGACACCCCCTCCCCACACCACGTCCTGCTCAAAGCCCATTTGCCTCTGCGAGAGTTTGTGACGAAGTGAGAGCCACCCTTGGTGCCTCGTCCAGCCCCATTCTCCTCTCCGATACACCCGTGACCACTTCCCTACCTCAGCCTCGGTCCTCAACTGCCTTGGATGACCCTTGCAGCTAAGACATTGGCGCATGTAAGAACCAGAGAGTTCTCCCCCCACCCAAGTTTATTTATTTATTTTTTGAAAGAGTGCAAATATGACCATGTGTGCAGGGGAGGGGCAGAGAGAGAGGACAGAGAGAATCCCAAGCAGACTCCTCCATGCTTGATCCCATGAACTTTGTGATCATGACTTGAGCCAAAATCAAGACTCAGATGCTGAGGGGCACCTGGGTGGTTCAGTCGGTTAAATGTCAACTACAGCTCAGGTCATGATCTCATGGTTCATGAGTTTGAGCCCTGAATGGGGCTCTCTTCTCCTAGCACAGAGCCCATTTTGGATCCTCTGTCCCCCTCTCTTTCTACCCCTCCCCTGCTTGCACTTCTGCTCTGTCTCTCTCAAAATAAGTAAATAAACTTAAAAAAAAAAAGAGTCAGAAGCTTAAGGTATGGAGCCACCCAGACACCCCAAGAAGCAGAGAGTTCTAACCTCAGGCCTGGCAGCAAGCCACGCCCTCTCTCTGGTAGCAGGCTCTAGTCCCCTGGGAGCAATGTCTGCCTGTGCAAGGAAAGGTGTGGGGGAAGATAAGGGGTGATTCACCTCTTGCTCTGATATTCTTTGTCAAGGGCCTGCAAACTCTTTCTTTGAAGGTCCAGACAACAAATATTTTATGTTTTGCAAGTCAGAAGGTCTCTGCCAACCACCCTGCCATTGTGGCACAAACAATAGGCAAAAAATAAAAAAGAAAGAAAGAAAGAAAAAAAAGAAAAAGAAAGAGTGTGGCTGTTCTCCAAGAACACTATCTACAAACACATGTCCTTCGGCTCAAAGGCCAAAGTTGGCAGACTCACGCCATGTGACAAATATGGCGGCAATGCCTGGGGAAGCGGATTCCACCACCTGGAGCACTGTGATACCGGGGGAGGGAGCTGAGGGACAAATTCAGGCCAATGAGCTGTGAGATGTTTGACGGGACTTCTGCAAATGACTTCATCTTCTTTTGCAGGACCTCTCAGGAGGAAGCTGTCTTCAGATGGGGTACAGCCACTATAGTGATGGGGGTGAGGAGGGGACGAGAAGTATTTTCAGAAGAGAAAACTGACCCAGTAGAGCAGAGCCAGAAGAACCAGAAAGAAATGGGCTCAGAGCCCTGAGCACAATGGGGACCCCTGGAACAAACCATGCCTGAAGCTGGAAAAACTCTCTTTGAACGTTTTAATAATTCGTTCATTCAATTATGTTACCCAAGACCAAGCTAAGTGTTCTATCTAAAGAATTATACAATCAAAAGAATTTTGGCTGATGCAATCAGGGCACTCAGAAAATGAGGGAATGCCCCCCTCCCCTACTAGGTCACCAAGGAGCCAGTCTATCTGCACACCCACAAACTCAACAGGGGCTGACCTGCATCAGGAACCAGAATAAACCCCCTGGTGCTCAGTCTGGCATCCAGGGCGGGGAGTCAAGGGTTAAATAGATCTATGGGAACACTTCCTCAGCTCTGCCCCTCTGCCCAGCGCCCTCAAAGGACCCAGCTCCCTGCAACCTTGGCTCAGCTTCGTCTCCCCAAATGTCATGCAAATTATGCTACAGCAGCCTTTGACAGGTCCTGCTGAGTTAACTGCAGCTGGCTGGCTGGCAAACCCCTTAGAAGGAGGCTTGTCTCAATCAAAAGGAGAACGTCTCTGCAGCCAATTAGGCCCTGCGTTATTTGACTAAGTGTGCCAGATTAATCGCATTAATTACAGGGTCCAGAGGGCAGAAATGGAATGATCAACACCTTCCCTTTGTGGGAGGCGGCCACGGGCAGTGGGAATGAGAGAGCCCGATCAAAGCTTGCGGAGGGCGACTTTCAAGGGGCTGCAGGGTGGGGAGGTTATTCTGTAGGCTGGGAAGTGGGGACCACAGGGCTGGCTCAGGCTGCCAGCTGGCCTGACCCCAGGGCAGCCCGAACAGTTCAAATTCTGGTCTGGGCTCCCTGTGGTGAAGGTGTTGGTAGTCAAGGTGGGTCATGGCTCTGGTCGAAGCGCTGCCCTGAGCCCGGATGAGTGATCGGATCTGGACTTGAGTCTCTCCTCCGTTAATGAGGAGTTGTTCTGGAATTAGTGTTGCTCAAAACACCGCTGGCCATTGGGGTCGGTTGGTTCTTCGGGACTATTCCACAGGTTGCCCAGGGAGCACACTTACCAGGAATCCCTTCCATCCACCCCAGACACTGTGACAGCTCTAAACCGCTGGCCCATTGCTCAGCATGTCCCCCTGGGGGACAGCACCACCCTGGCTGACACCCCCTATCTAATAGCCTTCCTGGAGAGCTGGGTGGCCTCCCTGTACCTCAGGGACCTCATTTGAGAAATGAGGATTATGATGAGCCTTCTTCATTGGGCTCTGGAGACTAAATGTGACGCCCCTGGTCAGAATGAAGAATAGTGCCTGGCACATAGCAAGTATAATAGTTGTCACCCGTGACGACGTATGGAGCCCTCTCCTAAGTATTTGTGATCTAACATCAACCCTTTAAAGTACATGCCACTAGGGGTTTCTGAATGGCCGAGCGGTCTAAGGCGCCGGACTCCAGCGCCGCTTCTCGTAAAGTACATGCCACTATCCCCATTTTACAGATGGGGAGACTGAGGACCTGAGAAGTTAAATAACTTGCCGGGTTTCAACAGTAGGTCAGTGGTGTCCTAGCCTGGCCCCTTAATGGCCCACTTGAGGGGCAGAGGCGGGTGGGCAGTGGGGGGTGGGAACATGATAAGGCCAGGCATTTACTGAACTCTTTTATCCATTGTCTGTGCTGTGGGGGCGGAGAAAAGGCAGGACAGTGGCTGGGGCTTCCAGTGGTCTTTCAGCTTTCAGCTCAGGGAGACACACTGATGGTGAGGGCCTTCCTGGGACCGTCCAGCCACACATTCTCAGGCACCTGGTCTGTAAATTCAAACATGGAGTTAAGGAGGTCTTCCCCTCTCTGGACTGACTGAGATTTTCTTTCTTTTCTTTTTTTTTTTTTAATTTTTTTCATTTATTTATTTTTTGAAAGGTAGAGTGAGATGAGACAGCATGAGCGGGGAACGTCAGAGGGAGAAGGAGACACAGAATCTGAAGCAGGGTCCAGGCTCTGAGCTGTCAGCACAGAGCCCGATGCGAAGCTTGAACCCATGAACCTTGAGATCATGACCTGAGCCAAAGTCGGAGCTTAACTGACTGAGCCACTCAGGAAACGAGGGCTGAGCTCCAGGACGAGGTCTGTAAGTAGCAAGGCTGGGGGACAGGGAGTTCATGGAGTGTTATCCACGGGGCTGCTCCCCGGGGCAGCTGCAGGCATGAAAGCACACTGGCTCGCTGTTTCCTCCATTATTGCTGGGAGCAGGGGAGGAGGGTGAAGCAGGCCACAGCGTCCTCACAGGCAGATATTCAGAGCCCAGTCAGAATATCACAGAAGCCACTGAATGCTCAGGGACCCCCCATGGGATGGAGGTCAGCCACCTCCCCGCCAGCTTCCTCTCCACACTGTGGTCCACAAGGCCTGGTGACATCTCCATAGCACATAACCCATGCTCTCTGCCCTCATCTTTGTGCCACTATGTCTAGACACACTGACATTTCTGTTCCTCTTTCCTACCTCAGGGCCTTTGCACTTATAGCCAATGCTGCCTGGAATGCTTTTCACCTGGACCTTCCTATGGCTGGCTCCTTATTACTTGATCTCATACCAGAATCCTCCACTCAGAAAGGTCTCCCCAAACCACCATAGCTGAAGTAGCCATACAGCTCTGCCCTAGAACATTAGTGGTCCTGCTCTTTTTTGCTTCTTAGCACTTACCATTGTTTAATATTGTTGTTTATCAGCATAATATTCTGAGTTCCTAAATAGCACCTGGCACTTAATAGGGTTTCAGTGAACAGCAAATAAATGAAGACTGAGACACAGCTTCTGATGTCAGAAGTCATTCAGTCTGAGGGAGGAGTCATAGCCCTCAGGGAGCCCAGTCTGAGGGAAGACACAGCCCTGCCCTCAGGGAGCCCCAGTCTGAGGGGGGAGACACAGCCCTGCCTCAGGGAGCCCCAGTCTGAGGGGGAGACACAGCCCTGCCCTCAGGGAGCCCCAGTCTGAAGGGGAGACACAGCCCTGCCCTCAGGGAGCCCCAGTCTGAGGGGGAGACAGCTGTTTTTCTTGAGACAACAGTGTATGAACAAGTGCAAACCAAATATGGAAGCCCTGAAGGAAGTGTGGCTAAGGCTCATGGGCTTATAGGACTCAGTCCATGGAGGACTCCCCATAGGAAGCTGCCTCCAAAAATCAATGACCCCACATCTTAGACACATCAAAGGGGTCTCGGCCTAGGAGGCCAACTCTATTCCTCTAAGAGCCAGTCAGAATGGCCGTGATCAGTGAGTGTGATTAGGGGCGAACCCCACAGATCCTCCTCCACAGGACCAGATGTACCTGCCTGACCTCTCCTTTGTGCAGTGTGCATACTGTCTAGTTCTTGATTGGAGAAAAGTCACAGGCCGCTGATTTCTTCTCTCTGCTTGGAACCCCTCCCCACTTCACCACTTTCTCATGTCCTCCTCCCTTCCTACCTTCATAGAATCTAGGACCACTGCAGTATACAACTCACACTGCAGGCTGTGAGCGGCACCTACCTGGAGTTTTACAGTGCACAACCTATCCAGCTCTATGCAGCAGCCCTGGAACATCCCAGAGTCTCAGGGCCTAAAGACACCTCAGAAAGCCTGGAGCATAGTCTCAACTTTAAAATGAAGAGGCTGAGGGGCCCAGGTGGCTCTGTTGTTGAGCATCCAGCTCTTTATCTCAGCTCAGGTCATGATCTTAAGGTTCATGGGACTGAGCTCCGTGTCTGCTGACAGTACAGAGCCTGCTTAGGATTCATTCTCTCTCTCTCTCTCTCTCTCTCTCTCTCTCTCCCTCCTCTCTTCCCCTCCCTCAAACCCCCTTTATTCCTCTCTCTCTCAAAATAAACAAATAATCTTTAAAGAAAAATAAAATGAAAGGAAGAAACTGAGGGGGAAACACAACTTTTCTCAGGTCCTGCCGGGGCCCCTTAATAAAACGGCTGGAAGGGGGACCCACAGCTTTCGGTTCTCTGAGCCGAATAATGATCTGCCCGCTGCATCTCCTCCACCCTCCCTCTCAGGCTCTGCTGAAACGTGCACCCTCGCTTTCCCCTTCAGCACACCCTGTGATCCCCATTTTGCCTTTGGATTCAGTCCGTGCCATGCTGTGAGGTCTTCCTTAGTAAGCCATACCCCCAAGCTGTGGCACTAGTCATTGGTCTGCTGCAGAGCAGGGACCCTCTGAGGCCAGGGTCCTTGTCTGTACCAGTTAGTAACAACATGAAGAGTGGTGAAGGGGGGTGGGATGGGGAAGACCCCCTTACTTCCTGGTAGAGTAAAAATACAGATACCAGACACACTTGGATAGCAACTGTAGCTCTGCCCCATGCCGCGGGCATGACCTTGAGCAGTTTACTCAACCTTTCTGGGTTCCTGCTTTCTCCACTGTACAAGGGGGTAAAAAGAAGCCTCATCCTTTCCCCCACCTGCTCACCCCAGTGTAGTGAGAATTACATAAAGCAATTTATGTAAAGGGCTAGCTTGGCACCAGGCACAAAGTCTCACACCATGGCTGGGCCCGCCCCTCCGGAAAGCTCCCTCCTCTCCGAAGCCCCTCTCAGCCCCTGCTCTGCGTGTGCGTTATGGCTCTTCCCCATGGAAGCCGTTTAAAGGCAGGAACTGTTACTGGGAAGAGATAAAATCCTTGGCACAGCTCAGCCATTACCAGAGATGTTTAACCAGCCCGCGTTCACAGGCAGGAGGACACGCATGAGAGCGTTTTATCTTCCTCCCACAAGGGCAGAGCCGAGCCCCGTGCCAAGCCGAGATGAAGGCCTGATTTTTTTCTAAGTAGACGTTTAGGATTCTACTGATGCTTTGCTAACTCCCAGTCAAATCACGACATCAAGGAAAGAAAAACTCCATTTTCTGCTAAGATGTTGAAATGGCTCTTTCCAATTAGGCAGTGGGCTCCGGGAGGGGGAGCCCAGGCAGGCAGCCCAGAGCCGCGTCTGTTCATCTGTGTGTTCTAGGGTCTGCGAGCCCCTTGGAGCAGAGCCTGCAAACCGTGGGCAGGGCTCGGCCTCCAAGTGACATCCTGCCCTTGGTGTCTCCCCCTAGTCTAGGGCCCTGCTTGTCCCTAGGCGGAATAGGAGACTGTTAATTACCAGTCAGTTACATGTTTTGCATATATTGGTTGGTCTGATCATCTACTCTGAATTAGCAAAGACCAGGACTGTCATAAAATTGCCCACTAGATGCAGACATTGTCTACAATCCCCAGCTCTCCATAGCTCCCTGTCTAGCAAGAGAGCACAGGTTTACTTACCTTTTAAGACTCAGCTCAAGGCGGGCTAACAGTAGCAGTAACAATCACTCACATGGCTCATCTGTTGCCAGTCACCGCTCTAATTGCTTTCTGTGCACTAACTCATTTCATCTTTTTTGTATCCATAGTGACTCAAACAGTGGCCACCGATTTCCCCCATTCCTCCCCTTGAAGAGGCGGGGCCCATGACCTCTCACTTTGAACCCGGGCAGGACCCGGGTCTGCTTTGACAGATAGAATGTGATAGAAGGGAGCTGTGCCGGTTTTCTGATCAGGCCGGAGGATGCCAGCCGCTTCCATTCCCTCTCTTGGCGCTGTGTCTTTGGGAGACCTGGGCCACCACGTGAGGAGTCTGAGTGGCCCAAGACGGTCATGCAGGAGTGGGCCCATCCAAATGCTCTAGTGGACATCCCAACTAGACTCAGCCTTTCAGTCATTCCAGGTGAGGTCCAAGACATGTGCATGAAGCCATCAGAGACCCTCCAGGCTAGCTGAATAAAAGTGAGTGACCCAGCTGACACTGTGTGGAGCAAAATCACCAAGCAGCCAAACCCTGCCCCAGTGCCTGAGCCACCAGGTCATGAGATATGTAAGATGGCTGGGGTGCACTTCCATGGAGCAGTAGGTCACCAGCACAACAACCTTCTGACATAGGTACAAGGGGTACATCTGACAGCTGAGAAGACAGACAGAGCAGTCATGTAATTTGCCCAAGGTCACTATCAAGTGGTGGGGTCCAGATTTGAAACCCAGACAGCCTATCCCCAAAGCCTATGCTCCCTCCTCTTCTCTGAACTCTGTATGGTCTGTCCTAACACCTCCTGAACTTACCCGTGGGCAGATCTACTACCCTACTGGGTGCAAAGTCTGCTGGAACCAGGTACGGAGTCCTGGGATCATTAGAGCCCCAGTCCTAGCACAGAAGGAAAATGCTCAATGTTTGTTGAAAGAATGGAGAGGGATGGATGGACAGATGGATGGACAGATGGACTTGGATTGGCTAGAGGCTGAAAGATGTGGAGGAACTAAAACTATTTGGGATGTAGGCGTGTTAAGGCTCCATGTGAGGATCAGTATGAGGGAAGCAGAGGGCCTAGGGTGAGGAGAGCCGTGGCACACAGAGGGGAGCAGAGACACCCTTCGCTAATTATGTGGTTCTTCCCCAGAACACTTTCTTCTTCAAGGCGTCACGTAGAGTCAGTCTTTGCAAGTAAGGATTGATTTTGTTTGTTTTTAAAGTTTATTTATTTATTTTGAGACCAAGAGAGAGAGAGAGAGAGAGAGAGAGTGTGTGTGTGCATCAGTAGGGGAGGGGCAAAAAGAGAGCGAGAGAAGCCCAAGCAGGCTGTGCTTGATGTGGGGCTTGAACCCACAAACTGTGAGATCATGACTTCAGCTGAAATCAAGAGTCAGTCACTCAACAAACTGAGCCACCCAGGTGCCATGCATAAGGACTGATTTTGAAAAGCACTTCTATTTTCGTGTTATATGTTGTCTCTAATCTTTTTTTTAAACACTGTCTTAACTAGGACCAAAAACAGAGTCACTGAGAAATAGACATCTCAGAAACCTGGAAAGTCTAGCTACTATCTGAACACAAATTGTACTTCTGAATGTCCTGGTAGCCCAGGCAAAAAGGAAAATACATTGTAGTTAAGAGTTCTGGTTTGGGGGAGGTTGCTGATCTTCCAGATCCAGAACCAGTAACCCCCAATGAATGCATGTACCAAAGGGTCACCCCTGACCCTCAGGCAGGAGCCTCTCCAGACACGTGACCCACATCTGCACCGCCGGCCACCTTGGATGCAATGGTACCTCTTCCTCCCTTCCCTCTGCCATTCCCAAGAGGACAGGAGCCTGAGTTCACTCATCTCTCATGCATGAACCCTCAGTCCTGGAGGTCTTGTCCTTTGGCCAGAGTAATCAGCACCCCTCTTAAGATCTTCCAAACCTCTGGAACCTTCTAGTTGAAACAAGTCTCCTGGCTCCTTCCACCAACACTCTTCTCTTTAAAATTCTAGGCAAACAAAAATATTTTTTTACCATCTTGTCCAAGATCATTTTTCCAGAAGGAATGGTCACTCGAAACCCCGGTGGAAACCCCGGCCTTTCTGTCTCGTCACCCGTTACACAGAGCAGCATTAAACTTACAGGACACAATCCTGGAGTGCCGGTGGTTAGGTTACAGTTCATAGGATCAGGTACAAGAGGCCAATGGGCTTATCTGGGAAGATGGAACTTCTGCAAGAGGCGTGGGCCCCCCTCTGGGTTCTGAAAGAGAGATCTGTCCTTCCGAGGGGGCTTTATTGCACAGATGCTCTTACAGAGGGTGTTGGGTTACACAACACTTGACCCCGAGAAGTTCACTGTCTCATTAACCCCATGAGAGTGACTAGGACAGCAGATTCTGAGCTATGAGAGAGGGTAATGGAGACATCCATGCACAGCTGCTCCCCCTCCCCCACCCCTGCCCTGCTTCTCACCAGCCTCTACCACCGGCCTTGCTCAAGGCAGATGGTTCACTGACCTGAGGAAAATGCTGAATCCCAAGCCAGATTCACCCTGTCAGTCTCCTCCCGGGCACCTCCCACACACTCGTGCACACACACACATGCACTCACACGCACTCACACTCACGGGCACATACATGCACTCACACATGCACACTCACACGCATACACACACTCGCGCAATGCACTCACACACACATGCAGATGCACGGGCGCACACATACACGCATGCACTCATGCACGCGCGTGCACACTCATCATGCATACACACACGCCCGCACACGCGCATGCACACACACACACACACACACACTTAATTGCCCCAGTTTCTGTTCAGGAAAGTAATCTCTTTACTACCACCTGGAGTAAAATGTGAATCACTAAGCAAAGAACTATCAGACACAGAGAATCTGAAGATAAATCATTTTTGGAAAGTTGTCATTTTGAGGCACCCAAAGGCAGACTTCTCTCATGTTAGTGAGGAAGAGGACAGCCTCACAGGACCACTGGGTATTCCCTGAACACTCCCCTTTCTATTCCTCCCTCTGGACCTTCTCACGTGCTGTTCCCTCCACCTGGAACAGCCTCTTCTAACATCCCTCTTTTCCTGGAAAAATGCCACCTTTCCTTCCAGGTCCAGACATTCCTAATCCCACCCCTGCACAAGCCCCCATAAGCCAGGGCCTCCCCCACCCCTCTCGCTGTGCCACTTTATGGTTAACAGAGGAGGCTCTGGAGCCATGGCCTGGGCTCAATTTAAGACTGCCACTTACTAGCTGTGCAACTTTGCCAAAGGTACTAAATCTCTCTGGGCTTCAGATTCCCCTTTGATGCGATGATGTCATTATCACCATCCCTTGGGGCTGCGTGCACAGGGCTGGGCACACAAAGGAGCTCGAACGGACTGCTAAACTGAATTGTGCAAACAAGGGATTGGCCACAGTCCTCTGGGAAAGTGGGGATACAAAGACAATAGTGCAATAAGGCCAGCTTCAAGAGAAATATGGGGACCCAGGGAGGAAGTCGGGGCTGGAGGTCCTGCCCAACAAACACACCATGATTGCCTCGACCAGGCCCTGAGATATTTTTCTCAGCACCAACCCTACCTCCTCTTCTGGACTCAGACACCATCTGACTTGAAAGGAAGCCCCTGCCTCAGATCTGCTCTGGAGGGTGCTGCGGACAGTGACAGGCTGGAGAGTGTTAAAAACCAGCTCTCTGGAGAAAGGGGGAAGCCATCACGATTAGTTGTGTTTGCCAATTTCCCTGGTGTAAAGATTCCCAACCATGGCTGATTTCAACTTACCCATGTGCTGTCGCTGAACGCGGAGTTTAGAAGAGATGCGTGGTAGCACTCTATTATATGGTATTTCCACCAGATGCCTACAACAGGTGTAAATAACCTGAAGATTATGGATCATAGTAAAATGTAGCTAAATCATTGGAAAATGATGGGTTTTGAATATTTATAACCTTACTTTTTGATGGAATATTATATGTAGGTTTATACAGTATCATTTTAAATTACAGTTGTGTTTTAAAAGTGCCCATCAGAGGCGCCTGAGTGGCTCAGTCGGTTGAACATCCAACCTCAGCTGGTGGGTTTGAGCCCCGTGTCGAGCTCCGTACTGACAGCTCAGAGCCTGGAGCCTGCTTTGGATTCTGTGTCTCCCTCTCTCTCTGCCCCTCCCCTGATCAGGCTCTGTTGCTCTCTCTCTAAAACTAAATACACATTAAAAAAAAATTTTAAGTGCCCAAAGTTTCTGAAACATTAACAATTGACTCCCCCCTCATTAGCAACCTGGATGCTCTTTGCAAAACATATTACCTTAGGACCTTTGCACTTACAGTGCAGCATTCCCTGCCTAGTAGGTTCTTTTCCCAGATAACCCTGTGATTATTACCTCCCTACTTCCTTCCGCTCCTGTGCAGGGATCAATTTGTCCCTTATCAAAAGACTTTCTCTGATGTTCTATATAAAATCGCAGCACCCTTTTCCCTCAGTACTTCCTAACCTCCTCACCCTGCTGTACTTTTCTCCAGAGCTCCTGGCACCACGGTAGTCCAGATAAACCAGGTAGCGTTATCTGTTATCTGTTTATTGCCCACCCTCCCCCACTGGAAACTCCGTGAGGACAAGGATTTCCCTCCATTGTGTTCACCGATCCCCAGTTAAATTGTGTTGGCAGATAGTTGGTGCTGAATACGTCTTTGTAGACTGACTCAGCGCTTACCGCTCTCCTGTGCAGGGCAGCCGCCATTGTTACCTCATCTGCTCCTAACAGCAGGCCGGCTATGAGGACTCCTCTCCGAGAACTCCCTCCTGCACTGTAGAAAGCAGGAGGCTTAGAGACACAGCGACTTGTCCAAGACCTCAGCTGGTGGAGGACCTGTCCCACTGGCATTCTGTCCTCCTGACTGCCAGACCAGGGCTCTCTGACCCCAGCACTGTGACGCCTCTCACCCAGTATAGAGGAACTCAACTATGTGAGATACCCCGGAGGCTGGGAATTTGCAGGTCATACTATGTGCTGCCTCTCCTGAGCCCCTAGGGAAGCTTCTGGAGCACATGAACTGCTCAGTAAACATGTTTCTAGGGTGAACTTACGTCAAAAAAGGTTTTTTCCCCCCAATGCCCTCTCTCACCCCTCAACCAAGCTCCATCCTTTCTACCTATAAGATCTCCTTATTGGAGCATCTGGGGGGCTCAGTCAGTTAAGATTCCACCTCTTGATTTCAGCTCACGTCATGATCTCACTGTTTGTGAGATCAAGCCCCACATCAGGCTCTGTGCTAACAGGGAGGAGCCTGCTTGGGATTCTCTCTCACTCTTTCTCTGTCTCTATCTCTCTCTCAAAATAAATAAACATTAAAAAAAATATCTCCTAATCAGGTAATAGGAAGTTCTAATGAGCTACCAGTGTCAAGCTTTGTCTCCCAAGGTCTAAATATTTTTTTTAGGTCACATGCAATCACAGGCATCCTCAACTCCTATTGACCACAAGTGCGTGCTCAACAAATAAATGTTGGATGGATGGATGATGGATGGATGTGTGGATGGGTTGGTGGATGGATGGATGGACGGGTGGGTGGATGGATGGATAGATGGATGAGTGGATGGGTGGATAGATGCATAAAGTGTGTGTGTGTGTGTGTGTGTGTGTGTGTGTGTGTGGTGTATGTGTGTAGATGAGAGTTTGCTGCACAGATGGTAGCATTTTTAGGCACCCTGTGAGAAGCGGAAAGGAAGAAGGCTTTTCTGGACCCATAGCACTGATAGGCTGGGAACTGCTCTTCCCCGTCACAGCCCTGAGGTACTGAGTCTGCCCCAGAATTAAACAGTGTATTGAAAGGGAAAAGAGGGAGTGGTTCATTTTTCTGATGACTGGCAAGCCCAGCACCTGCTCTGATCTTTGATATTCTTTCAGGGATGCCCTTGCCCTGCAGGGAGGGAAGAGAGGGGGGTTGGTGGGGAAGGGGCTGGCGAGCCAGGCTCCATAGCTCACCTTCCAGAAAATGAGATGTCAGCTGGCAGGAGTGAATTAATAAAAGGAAGTGGACCCTGCTGACCCAGCCTCAATCTTAGTAAATCTTGGGTTCAGGTACTTTCTCTGTGGCCTCTAGTTCTCAAAGGAGCAGCTAGAGGCCAGGTGTGGAGCAGCAGATGTGCATACAAGGTGAGCCTGTGTATGGAGGGGGTCACCTGCCTGGTTCCCAGTCCTTCTGAATATTGCTTGCTTATGAAGAGGAAGTACTGGCTGCTGCCTGGACAACTGTTCCCAGAGAGGCCTAGAGGCAAGTTGGGGAGAATCTAGGCCTCCCAGAACCTTGTGCTATAGGAGCTGGAAGTGCCGTTGGTGATTGCCAGGCTTCCCGATCCTTTCCAATGGCAAGAATGAGCTGCCACAGTTGTTCATATTGCAAACTCTAGGCCAGGGGATGTCTTAGTTTAGCAGACAACAGACACACCCAGAGAGCTTACTCAAACAACTGGGGCCCTGCCCCCACACTTCTGTTTCTCTATCTCAAGTACAGGGCCTGACAATTTCCACGGGCTGTATAACGAATCCCAGGATGTGTCCATCGCTGCTGCTTCTGCGACCACACTTGGAGAATCACTGCCTAGGTTGGCTCCCCGGACCAGAATCTCCAGGAGAAGGATCTGGAATTTATTTTTACAACTTCCTAGGTGACTCTTAGCCTCACGATACTTTAGGAAGCTACTAGAATGTGCAGGCTGCCTGTAGCAGAAGCACGTGGGGGACACTTGTTATAACGCAGATTCCCAGGCCCTGCCTTGACTCTGAGGACTCAGAACCCCTAGGGGTGGGACCCAGGAAGCTGCATCGAACCAGGTCTCTGGGAGATTCTAAGCTAATTGCAGTTTGAGAGTCATGTGACCTTGTATAGCCTCCTGTGTCAGAGAGGAGTAAACTGAGGCCCAGAGACTTGAACTTGCCAGCCAAAACACTCAGTTTTGTGGCCAAACTGAACCCCAAACAGGGATGTTTTCCAAAAAAGGGAGAACACTCCAAGGTTAGGGCAAGCTTGGGTTGTCTTGGGAATCCCAAACCTCCTGGGCACTTAGGCTGAAGAGTTTTCTCTTTAGGAACAGGAGCCATAGGGCACCGTTCCCCAAACATGCCATTTTCCCTTCCACCATGGTGCCTTGACTCCACCTAAGGACTCAGCCAGGCACGCCCTCTCTACCTGCAGCATCTTTCATGTCTCGGCTCATCTCTTTGTGAAGCTCCGGTGCCCCCCCCCCCACCTCCCCGCAAGTGCATGCTGTCCTCTGGCCTCACACTGACCTTGCACGCATGTCCACTGCTGCTCTCATTGCGGTGACAAGGACCAACTTATTTAACCTTCCAAGCGTGCTTGTCCTGCTTGGTGACATCTCTGCTGTACTGGCGCGGGTAACAGGTGGGAGAACATTGGAATGATGCTACCCATGGACGCACTGCGGAGGCGTGACGTGGGCGGGCTGGAGTTCTGGTAAAAGCAGATCCATCCAGAGAGCATTTTCCAGAAAGACGAGGAGGGTAAGGAAGATTCTAAGGGGCTCGGGTCTCTGCTGTTAGATGTAATTCCCATCTCATTTCTCCTCTTTCTAAAGAATCTTCAGCAAAACTGCCCAACATTTTCAAAGGCTTTTAGATTCAGGTTTTTCTGTACTTTTATATAATACTGTGCTGACACATGTCTTCAATAGAATCAAGAAGGCCTATGCTCAATGAGGTCTGGACACTCTGTATTACCGTTGTGTTAGTTATCACTGCTTATCCAGTTACCTTAAACAGCAAAAAACAAAAACAAAAACAAAAACAAACAAAAACCAATAATTATTCTTTTTCTCTTACAGTTTCTAGGTCAGAAATTTGGGTGTGGCTTAGCTGGGTGGTGCTGGCTTGGGATGTCTCATTAAACTGCAGACAAGATGCCGGTCAGCTGAAGGCCTGAATGGGCTGGTGGAGCCCAGGGTGAGTGGGTGCGGGGCAGCAATGGCTTCCAGCATGGCTTCCTCACATGGCTGCCTAGTTGACACTGGATTGATGGGAAGCTGCTGTTTCTCCTCACGTTGGCCTCTTCCAAGGGTTCGTGAGTGTCTAACAATGTACTCGCTGGCTTCCCCCAGTGTAGGCAGTTCAAGAGAAAGAGATGTCTTTTGTGATCTAGCTTTGGAAGCCACATGTCATCACTTCCACCACATACTGTTGACTAGGGAAAAAAATCACCACTTTCAGCCCATGTACAAGAGAATTTGGCTCCTGATGATTCCTGAGTAGATTTTTTTCAAAGTTTATGTATTTATTCAGTGTGGGGGGTAGAGAGAGAGGGAAAGAGAGCCTCCCAAGCAGGCTCCATCCTGTCAGCACAAAGCCCAGCTTGGGGCTCAAACTCACGAACCATGAGATCATGGCCTCAGGCGAAACCTAGAATCAGATGCTTAACCTACTGAACCACCCAGGTGCCCCAATTCTTGAGTAGATTTGAAAGTACTCCAAGTCATAGGGTATGGAAGACTGGGTACCTGTGTCTGGGACCTAGTAGAAGCTCACTAAATGTCTGGTGAACTGGACTAACTACCCATCTTTCCCTAATGCCACTCTGAGGCTGTGATGGGACTGGGGAAATGGCAGCCACTGGCCTGGGGCGGAACTGTCCTGGGGTGTCCCTGACTGCACAGAGGTGTGCTTGGGCCCTGGCCTATCTGGTTCATGTGGGGCAGCCTTCCCTGATTTGGGTCTCTGGCCAACAGCATCCTTTCTGTCCTCTGCACACCATTGGCTCCCAGACTCCTGCATGGCTCTTGTCTACAGGAAAAGGCCTGGACGGACAACCACTTCCCCTTGGGTTTGCTTCCAGCCCTGAGTTCCTTCTAGAGAGAGACTATTTTATTCCTTGTGACATGATAGGGGCAGGTCCAAGGGGTGGGAACAAATGGCCCACAAGGACACTGTAACATGGAAATGCATCAAACAAGCTCTTTTCCTTATGCTTTTTTTAAAAAATTTTTAATGTTTTTAATTTATTTTTGAGAGACAGAGAGAGACAGTACGAGCAGAGGATGGTGAGAGAGAGAGATGGAGACACAGAATCTGAAGCAGGCTCCAGGCTCTGAGCCAGCTGTCAGCACAGAGCCCGACACTGGGCTCAAACCCACCAACTGTGAGATCATGGCCTGAGCTGAAGCCGGACGCTCAACGGACTGAGCCACCCAGCTGCCCCTCCTATGTTTTTTACATGCCTGTTTCAAGACACCAACACTTTGCTAGGATCTTTGCCCCCACCCAGAGCACCTTTTCTTCTCCTCTCTGCCTGCAGACCTACTTCCTGGGAGGCAGTGTGGCTATCGGGAAGAACACAGGCCCTTAGATCAAAAGCTGTCAACTCAGTTTACCACACAGCACCAAAATGTCCTGGTCAAGAGAGCCCACAAACTTTCTCAGCCTCAATTTTTCTCATTGGTAAAATGGGGATATTATACCACTTCAGGGTCTTATTCAAATGCTTATTTTTTTATTAGAATGTTCATTTTATTTTTATTTATTTATTTTTTAATTTAAATCCATTTAGTTAACATGTAGTGTAATAATGATTACAGGAATAGAATTCAGTGATTCATCACTTACATATAATGCCCAGTGCTCATCCTAACAAGTGCCCTCCTTAATGCCCATCAACCATTTAGTCCATCTCCCCACTCTATACTCTGCCAGCAACCTTCAGGTTTTTCCTTGTACTGAAGAGTCTCTTGTGGTTTGTCTCCTACTGCTTTTATAGTACTTTTGCTTCCTTCTTTATATTCATCTGTTTTGTATCTTAAATTCCACATATGAGTGAAATCATATGATAGTTGTCTTTCTCTGACTTATTTCACTTAGCATAATACACTCTAGTTCCATCTACGTTGTTGCAAATGACAAGATTTCATTCTTTTTGATCACCGAGTAATATTCCATTGTGTGTGTATTATATATAATTATGTATATAAATATATATACACATATATAACACATCTTCTTTATCCATTAATCAGTCAATGGACATTTGGGTTCTTTCCATACTTTGGCCATTGTCAACAGTGCTGATATAAACATTGGGGTGCATACTCCCCCTTTGTATCAGCATTTTTGTATTTTGGATAAATACCTACTAGTGCAATTGCTGGGTCATAGGGTAGTTCTATTTTTAATCTTTTGAGGAACCTCCATACTGTTTTCCGGAGTGGCTGCCCCAGTCTGCATTTCCACCAACAGTGCAAAAAGCTTCATCTTTCTCCACACCCTCGCTGACATCTTTGGTTTCCTGAGTTGTTAATTTTAGCCATCCTGGAAGGTGTGAGATAGTATCTTATTGTGGTTTTGATTTATATTTCCCTGAGGATGAGGGATGTTGAGCATTTTTTCCTGTATTAGCCAGCTGGATGTCTTCTTTGGAAAAGTGTCTATTTGTGTCTTTTTCCCATTTCTTCATTGGATTATTTGTTCTTTGGGTGTTGAGATTGAGAAGTTCTTTATAGATTTTAGATACTAACCTTTTGTCTGATATGTCACTTACAAACATCTTCTCCCATTCTGTCAGTTGTCTTTTAGTTTTGCCAATTGTTTCCTTCCCTGTGCAGAAGATTTTTATCTTGATGAGTCCCGATAGTTCATTTTTGCTTTTGTTTCCCTGGCCTCCAGAGACATGTCAAGTAAGAAATTTCTGTGGTTGAGGTCAAAGAGTTTATTGCCTGTTTTCTCCTCTAGGATTTTGATGCCTTCCTGTCTTATGTTTAGGTTTTTCATCCACTTTGAGTTTATTTTTGTGTATAGTGTGAGAAACCTCATTCTTCTGCATGCCACTGTCCAGTGTTCCCAACACCATTTGCTGAAAATACTGTCTATTTTCCATTGGATAATCTTTCTGGCTTTGTCAAAGATTAGTTGGCCATACATTTGTGGGTCCATTTCTGGGTTCTCTATTCTGTTCCATTGATCTGAGTGTCTGTTTTTGTGCCAGTACCATACTGTCTTGATGATTACAGCTTTGTAATAACAGTTTGAAGTCTGGAATTGTGATGATTCCAGCTTTGGTTTTCTTTTTCAAGATTGCTTTGGCTGTTCGGGATCTTTTCCGGTTCCATACAAATTTTAGGATTATTTTTTCTAAACAAAGGACTCTGTGAAGAATACTGGTGTTATTTTGATAGGAAATTGCTTAAACGCTTAAATGAGAAAAACAGGAGAGTGCTTTTCACAAAGTGTTTTATAAACCCCTATATGTAAGAAATCATTATTTTTCCTTTCCATCCTCCAGAGCCCAGCTCACATTCACATATATGAACCCTTCCAGCAATTAGACCTCAACAATACATCTCTGTATTTAATCTGGACACCTTCAACTTTCTCCTTTCATTTGTGTTATACCAGCTCTGCAGGATCCGCCTGTGTCTCCACCACAGCACACAGCTCAGTGCTGGGTCCACACGGGTGCTTAGAGCATCTGTGCCGACAGACCACGCCACAGGCATGCTGACCTTTGGGGGCCTGAAACAGAATTGCTCTCCATCTTCCATTCTTCTGTCTATGATCCTGTTGCGGCCCCTTTAGTGGAGACTGTGCCATTCTGTGTAGTCGGTTTCCAGCTTCTACTTTGTTTCTAATGGCCTATGCCTGGTATTCTTTTCAAAGAACCGCCTTTGAGAACTGCTTAGTCTACACTTGTAGTCAGCAGGCAAGTGCCTGGGAGTTTGAGTCCCTTCCAGCCTGCAGCAGCCCTTAGTCAATGATTGGCTGGTGCCAGAGGGGGAGAGCTCAGCGCCCTTGCCTTAGAGACTGGATGGGAAATTTACACTACAGAGCTCCCCCCAGGATCAGGCTGAGGCTGGGACCTTGCCTGAAATCATTTCTTGCTTCACCTTCCTTGTCCTGCTTACCCGGCTCCTTTCTAGCTACCTAAATACATCCTTTGCACACAAACCCTCAGCTCAGGACCTGCTCTCTGGGGAACCTGCCCAAGACATCCTCAGCTGGGCTCACATCAAAAAGAACAAGGCAGCTCTGATGAGCCATTTGGATCAAGGTGGTGCAGAAAGGAAAGGTAAGGAAGAAAACCAAATGCCTTTCCCATTTAGGCTGCTTCCCGATGGCCACCAACACCACTACTAGGGAGAAAAAAAGTGATTAATTTTCAGTTTACCTTTTCTTTAACATAACAAACTTCTGCTTTTTGAGGCTTAATTGGATCTATTCTTGGATGTGACAAAAAGTTAGTGGGAGATGAAAGGGGCATATCAAGGGAAAAAAAACATTCCAAGTGAATAATTTAAGATCACATCCATAATTAATGGCATTTGGCATGCTTCCCCTGGAAGCCTAATCATAGCTCGGAATGTGCTAATTAGAGCCCTTTGGTGCAAATCAGCCTTTGCAGGTGTGGAGAAGCCTGCCCGGCTCCAGTCCTCTCCGCACCCGGTGGCGGTGGCGGCAGTGGTTCCGGAGTCCCAGGTTGGGCGGGGCTTGAACCGATGATGGCGTTCCATTTGGAAAAGCCTTATGGTGTGAAACGAGTTTCTCTTTTTTGTTGAACAGGGGGCCACTCTGTGTTTGATGGTGAGGCACAGTGGGTTGTTTAGAGAGGCACTTTAAGTGCGTTCCTCCCTCCTTAGGGAAGACAAGAGAATCCAACAAGGCCAGAGCAGGGAGGAGGGAAGCCAGGAGAGGATTGCCACCGCCCCCCCCCCCAGCCCCAACCAGATCCTACTTCCAACACACAGCGGGATATGGGCAAGATGACCTGTCACAGCGCCAGGTGCCCCTCAGATCAGGTAAGGCCCCAGGGCATCTTTGGTTTACTTTTCCATATTATGGGAGGTTGGAGGGAGGGTGGGAATACAGAGAGCCCAGGGTTCTGACTTTCCATTTCCCCCCTCCTCCTTGCTGTGGTCTACCTGCGCTCTAGTGCTCAGATTCCATTTCTGTGTGGGCAGCATTCTCATTTAGGGGCTTGGTCCAGGCCAAGTGGGTATATCCACCCCTACCAGCCTGGCTACCCCGCTCTGCCTCATGATTTCCCTGTCTTCCCACACCTTTGTAAACAGCCCTTTTACTAGACTCTCTTCAAATGATCCTAATCTGAGGACGACATTTCTTAACAGCTCTGTTAGGACCCTGACAACAAATAATTGCACGAGAGTGATATTCTTTTTAAATGGAGCTCTCTCTCTTAAAAACCAATATTTTGGCAAATATTCTTTTCCCTTTGAGGGAAAATCTTTATGAAATGCATCCCTTATTTCCCTGCCATCTTAAAGAGAAGTAACTACACACGATTTCAAAACTGCTCTGGATAATCCCTCCTGAACATCAATTGTTCCGTGTTGGACACTGCGGACTTTGGGGACTGTTATAGGCTGAAGTGAGTCGAAGCCCTTTCCCACTAATGTGACTGCACTTGAAGAGAGGGCCTCCGAGGAGGTTATAAAGATTAAATGAGATAGTAAGGGTGGGACCTTGATCCAGGAGAACTGCTTCCTTAGGAGAAGAGGACGGGACACCAGGACACCCTCTCCAGCACACCAAGGAAAGGCCACCTGAAAACACTGGGACCAGATGGCCATTTGGAAGCCAGGAGGGGAGGTCTTGCCAGAAACCACCCCTGCCAGCAGCCCTGATCTTGGACTTCTCTAGCATTCAGAACTATGAGGGAAAAAATGTCTGTTTAAGCCACCTAGTCTCTGATACTTTGTTTTGGTGGCCTGAGCCCAGACTAATACCGAGACTCAGGAGGGTGTGACTGTTTGCCCGTGTCTACTCCACTCCAACTTTATAGCTTCTTTGCTTAACTATCATCCCTTGTTGCCAATAGTGTCGTTATCTTCGGCAGAGCCATCCTTCCCTTAAATCTTATTTGTCACTTACTAGTGCGAAAAAGGCACATGAGACCAGAAAAGTCATGTTTATTAGAATTGTGTATAAAACAAGAGTTAACAGGTTCTGAATGAGGGTCTAACTAGCTATTCCTTGAATAGAACACGTATTTTAACACACAGGCTTTATCATGAGGATTTTTTAAATACCTAGAAACCTTTTTGTCCCCCCCTGATGTGGAATCCTTGCCAAATTCTCGTGCGGCTGATGCTGCCAAATTGGCGGCATGAAGGATAAATGTGGCATCACACACACTTGTGACTTTTCTTTTGGGAACTAAGTGCCTAGAACACAAAGAAACTTTCAGTCTTGTGAGATCAGGTCTTACCTCACATCCGAGGAAGGATGGGCTCGAAACGATGAGAAACATGGCTCCTGTCCCCTTGTCACGTGCCCCCTGGTCGTAGAGAGGACTGTGGCTTCATCTGTCCCAGTGGGTTTCCCGGGACTTTGATGAGCTCTCAGGCCCTGCATGAGCCATCCTTTGTCCTGGCCTGGATGGCACTGCCACCAGTCGATGTGGGCTGATTTTATGAGGTGCCGCCCGTGAAACTGTGCACACGACTCCCCTCCAACCTCCTTGGCTTGTAATGCTCATTGGCAGAGACAGCTAATCAATAGTTGCTCCTCACCAGCCCCATAGATATCGACTCAGGGCTCGGGAAGACTTTATAAGGAGTCATTGGGGGGATTCTTTGAGTTCAAATTGAATTGTGGGCCATTAAATCTCTTTAGTAAAAGACTGCTCCTCATATCATATGCCAATGCTCCCTCTGAATTTTTAACCAGGTTTGGAGAATAACAGCCTTTGCTAGAACCGTCTCAGCAGGTCCCAGATTTTTTTTTTTTTTTTTACCTCCAGCAGATCTGGTTAATTGTTATGGATTTTCCAGCAGGTAAAAAGCATTCGGAGTTTGGAAAGAGCAGGCTTTGTTTTCTTTTCAAAAGAAAACCAATTCAGGTGGTTCTGTCTAGAGACACAGGAAAAGAGTGAGGACGACAGGAAGGAGAGGGGGAAGCGAGAGGAGAGAGAACGGGATATGGGGTTCCTGCCATTCAGGGCGACTCAGAGGAAACTAGAAGTCGATCAGATGCCCCACGTGTGCACCCACACACGTGCAGTTTGCACAAAAGCAGACCTGCAGCGCACACACAAACATGTGTGCACACCGACCGCCACTCAGGCAAACAGACACACATA
This sequence comes from Mungos mungo, assembly GCA_004023785.1. Classification (NCBI taxonomy): domain Eukaryota; kingdom Metazoa; phylum Chordata; class Mammalia; order Carnivora; family Herpestidae; genus Mungos; species Mungos mungo. Next base: position 51,230 of record PISW01005130.1, read on the forward strand.
AACACACATGTTCAAGTACATGCATGCACACAGACATGCCTGTGCACGTGCACATAACACGTGCATTTGCACAGCCCAGCTCCGTCACTGCTGACTCATGACAGTAGCTGAGTTACGTATCCTCTCCCAACCTTGGTGTCCACGTCTATAAACCAGGAGGTGGGCCTTAGATAATAGGATCATGTGCAGAATAAATGTGTCCATGGGTGAAAATCGTTGGGCATTTTAGATACTAAATGTCTGGTCCTCCCACCTGCAATCCTTGCTGAGATCTATCTTGGGATCAAAGATGGGAAGAGCCTTTAAAACCCTCGTTGTATCAAAAAGCATGCTGAGGCTCCCCAAATGTTGTGGTTTGTTCAAGGCCGCCGAGTGAGTTAGTAACAGGCTGGGACTAGACTCCCGGTCCACTTCCTTTTTATTTTCTATTCACCGCCTCCGTCAAGGAGAAGGGAGAGGCCCTCCTCGCCCCAGCAAGATTAATTGTTTTTATTAACAACTCACATTTGTGTAACATTTCAGTCTTCTCAAAGAGCAGATGCTAATTAAAAATTGCAGTCCTAAGGGAGGCTGCCCTGGGCCTCTTATGGTCACCCTTGCCCAGGGTGAAGGGAAGGGAAGCCGCAGAATAGGCCTCATTTAATAGGAAAATGGCACCCCAGATCTGACCTCCACATCCTGGACGTGTGTCTTTGGAAGTTGGGGACACTCGGGAATGGACTCGGGCTCCTCAGCCTGGCAACAGATCTCAATCTCAGGCTGGGAACCAGAGCCCAGACTCACAACAGTTAATTGTGCACACAGTGTGAGGCTGGAAATGCCCATGACCTTGTGGGGCTCATGTGTCATAACATTTGAGCATTTGCCATAAGCCATAAGTTGTAAAACTTTTGATATTGTTGTTTATTTTGAGAGAGAGAGAGAGAGAGAGAGAGAGAGAGAGAGAGAGAGAGAGGAAGCTCATGCACACAAACGGGGGAGGGGCAGAAGGAAGGAAAGACAGAATCCCAAGCAGGCTCCCAAACAGAGCTTAATGTGGGGCTTGAACTCAAGAATTGTGAGATCATGACCTGAGCTCAGATCAAGAGTCAGATGCTTAACCGAATAAGCCACCCGGGAGCCCCTATTATAAAGATTGCTATGTCATCCTTCATCCAATCTTCAGATTATTCTATGGGGTTGAGTCTGTCATTATCCATTTTATAACTGAAGGGATCTGAATCCACACTCTTAATGACACTACTGTCTTCATTTGCATTCGCCCTGTCACGCCTGAGTCAAGGACTTGAGTGCACACAATTGAGGAGCAGATCCCAGGAAACCTAGGAAGAGGAGTGGGACTGTGGGGTCGGGAAGGTAAGGAAGCCAATGTCACATGCACGGGTTGCTGATCACCATCTGGAGGAGCCAGAGCAAGATGTGCCCCTTGAACTTAAGCACCTGTTTCCATCAAACATGGGTTAAGCTGCTCTGGCATGTTCATTCCCCAGCTACTCTAGCTCACCACAAACAGAGAAGGCTCCAGAGGCCAAGGAAAGCCCTCAGCCAAAAAAAATAAAAAGTACCTGCAGGCACTTGGAAGGTGGCTGATGTGCACCAGAGGGGGTGTGGGTGGGGCACTGACTGTGTTCAGTATGCCTGCCCCAACCTTCTAGATGGCTGGAGAAGACAGGGATCCTCACCTCCAACTCAGAAATCAAAACAGGGAAGGGTGCCCAGGTGGCTCAGTAGGTTGGGCAGCTGACTCTTGATTTCGGCTCAGGTCATGATCTCACAGGTTGGTGAGATTGAGGCCCCACATTGGGCTCTGTGCTTGGGATTTTCTGTTTCCCTCTCTCTCTGCCCCTCCCATACTCATGCACACATGTAGACACTCTCTATCAAAATAAAAACAAACAAACAAACAAACAAAAACCCAGGAAGACGCAAAGGGGTATGTCATTAAAGATCTGAAGTGTGTACTCGCCACACTGGGCTATGTCCCCTTCCCAGCGTGCATATGAGCCTCCAAAGTATCATTCTGTGTACTTCCCCCAGCCCAACACGGGGCACATATCGTCAGGCCTGACCATTGGCAATTTCAGCTCAAGGATGAGATGAAGAACCTCACCTGACTCAACAGCTTCACCTGTCTTGCCCTTGACCCCACCCTTGGCCTTGAACAGCACCACAGACACCCCTGAGTTGTGGTGTATATCGCTTCTCTCCCGAACCCGACTGTGGAGTTACCACAAGGCAGATGGCACAGGCAGAAGGAAGGGGCTGATGTCCCGCCCCCAAAGTGACGCTGGTCCCCAACGTTGAGCCCTGCTGGATTAAAGCAGTAACCAATGAATATGCATGTCCTCGTTTGCTTGGACTTGCTGTAACCGGGCTGTTCTGTTAGCTAAGTATTGGAAAATGCCAATGGAACATGGAGAAAAGTCAATAGACATATGTAAAAGGCAATCATTACATTTAAAATGATTTCCTCCCCGAAGGCCTTAGGAAAACTGTCGCCATCAGGGAAAGAAGCGGGCCTCTGCCAAGCCTGGAAATGCCTGTCACCATGGGCAGCCACACAGGCCTGCAAACCAGACGGCTTCTTCATCCATCCGGCAATGGCTTGTCAGGGGGCACCCGAGGGGGGGCAGTGTCACCAGGAAGGCAGACCATGAACCAGCAGGCTCACAAGGACTCCTAGGGAAGGGTCAGACTTCTTTTTGACCTGCCAGAAATCATACTGTCTTTATTTCTAGCACTCTGGGCAGCACAGAGATACAAGAGAGTCTATGGCCTTCAGGAGACCCGGGGCCCTCACCTGGAGGTTAGGAATAACAATACCTCTCAGAATAAGGAATAAAGTCTATAAAGTGTCTGAAAGACAGCACAATGCCGGGTGCTAGGTGTTATTGTAACCATCACTATCTGAACTGTTCGTTATCTGTCTTCTCATCTGGAAAGTTAGCTCCATGAGCAGAGGAAGGGGTGCTGTGGGCCTCCTTCCCACCCAGGCAACTGGACTTGGCACATTGTAGGTGCTTTGAAAGTAGTGAATGAATGAATGGGTGGGTGAATGAATGAGTGGATGGACTGTATCCTATGATGGATACATAGGAACTTCAAACTTTATGATGTAACACTTTAACAACGGATTAGGTAAGACACTCTGTATTCTTTTTTTTTCTTATTTTTTTAAGACTCTGTATTCTTGCCTTCTAACACCATCACACTCATATTAATTGCTATTTTCAGAATCATTTGTTTGCTAGTGCCTCTTCTATTAGAATAAAAACTCCATGGCAAGATCCTAGCTCCCTTGTTGACTGTGTATCCCCAGGGCTAAACAATGTCACAAAGTTTGTGTCTGATGGTTGACATAAGGGAGGAGGGGTAGAGGGAAAGCGGGAGGGGAGAAGGAGAAAATGAACAGAAAAAAGGGAGCTGTGTCTTGGAAAATCGCAGGCTCCTCACTGGGTATCAGAAGCTCTGGCTTCCCTGGTAATGGAAAGAAGGGAGTCCTTGGCTTGGACTGGCGTGGGGCTGCAGCAGATCTGCGGGAATGAGTCCCCGAGCAAGTAAGCAGCCTGCTGTCCTGGCGGTGATTCTCTGAGCCTCTCGGCTGCCCCAGCCCCCAGCCTGTGGTGTTGTATGCGCAGTAGACTCTGTTTTCCCAGGGAACAGGGTTGTGGTTCTGGGCCACTGATGCCTGTTAATGCACCTGGCCTCTGGAGGGATTTCATTCCCTCTGTGCAATGGTCAGTCTCTTTCCCCCTCATGGGGGAAGGGATAAACCAGAGGGGACTAGGCAGCTTCTCCAGGGAGCTCCGCCACCCAGCTCCCTAGAAGCCCGCGCCAGCTCTGCCCACCTCCCGCTGTGCCTGGAAAAGGCACAGAATGTCCCCATTTGTCTCTTGGTAAAAAGCAGTGGTTTCCACTTTGTAATTAGGATTACTCTGCTTGCAGCATGATGTTCCTTTTAATCACCAAAGGGTAAGCTCAGCGAGCATAATGCAACATGTTCGTTCTCACACACACTGGCGGGAGGGAAGGCGACCGCGGGGGACTGGAATGAGCAGGGGGCCGATTCAGCCGCAACAGGGGAGACAGAGACTGGGAGAGAGCATGCTTGCCTGGAAGAGCACAGCCATTTCTGGAACAGAAAGGAGACTGGAACGGTGCCAGGAAGGGGTGGCGGGCCTGGAGGAGCGACAGCTGGAGCAAGGAAAGGAGAAACTCCCAGTACCTGTGCGTGAGGAGTCCTGGTCCAGGGGGAGACACAGTCCTGCCCTCGGAAAGCCCTCTATCCCGTAAGCGAGGCACAGTCTGAGCTCTTAGCAGTTCTGTCTGATGGGAAGACAGGTCCGTTGACGTCTGTAGATCTCCAGCTTAGTGGCAGGAGAAGGAGAAGTAGATCCCATCCACCTGCTCCCGCGTGTCCAGCGGCGTGTTAGAAGCATCCACTACTCCTCACTTTACCCTGTGCGTAGCAGTGCCTCGTGTTGCCAAGCTCCAGGGGCATCACAGTGAGGGTGTGCCCTGAAGGTGTGCCACACACAGCTAGTGTGTAAGCACACACTGCTGCATCGCAGAGCAGACAGTGGGAGCACAGGGGGCGCTCAGCCCAAGGACTCACAGCTGCCACATGGTGGAACCAGGATTTGAACCCGGGTTTCTGAAGTCAGGTCAAGTGCTCCTTGGGCAGTTCCTGAGCTGTGAGGGGAAGTAGACCAGGGAGAGAGAGAGCGAGCATGGCCTCCGTGTACATCCTGTGTCCCGGCCCAGTAGCTGGAGAGCAGTCTGAGAAAATGGTCTGCCAGCAGGCAGCTCTGTGGTCCCTGTGAGCAGGAGGAAGGGAGAAGGGGACACGGAACTTGGAACAGGAAAAGCCAGATCACGTGTTCACAGTGGGACTGGCCTGCTCTGCGAGCAACCGGTGCTCAATCCCTGCAAGACATCTCAGGAACGCTGGAAAACGTGTCTTAACACAGTACACCCGGGCATTACTGGAGGAAGAAAACTTATCTACTGCTGCCACAGCTCGTGGCCAAAGGCACTCCACGCTTTCTGGCTGTGGGCCCCTGAGCACCAAGCAAGTGCCCACAGCACGCAGCAGGCCCTAAGACCTGACCTTTACTGTCCACCTGCTTGTGCTCACTGACCTTTGTCCCACATTTTTTCCTTAAACTCTTCTTTCAGTCTTCTCTCTTCACTGGGGCAAAAGACCCAACAGGGATAGCATCCCGAGACGGAAACCGAAATGTGTCCCTCCAGGAACAGCCAGTGCCTGGAGGAAGAGCTTGGGGGCGAGAGCACCCAGACCGCTTTGAACGCAAACACCAACCCACGCCTGCACAGATGGGCTGCGGTGTGACCCACGGAGCGCCCCATAGTCACCTCTACCTCATTATAATACTAAAGTCTCCGCCCAGGGAGGAGCACTAGCCGCGCCTCATTTCCATAACATACAAGGTGCGCAAAGGCATGTTTTCTTAAGGCGCATGCGCAACCTCCTGCCCGCCGGTCCTGCCGAGACGAAAAAGGCTTCCTGTATCTAAAAATTCATCCTAACCCTAAACGGAAAGAACCCATCCACACTTGGTCTGGAAGTCTTCGGACTTTGGAAGTTATTCCCCGTGATGTCCTTATTTACTGCAAATCAAGTTTCCTTTGTGCGATCACTCACTGGTCCCGTTTCTATCTGTGACTCATCCAGGAGCGAACTCAATGTTATTTGGATCACAGTGCTGGGCGTCGGAGAAGCCCTGGGCAGGCTGGTCCAGGACTGTCTGGGACTCCGGGGCTGGAGGCAGGAGCGGCATTGAGCGGATGAAAGTGGTCATGGACGGCACCTGCAGCAAGCCGTGGCTGGCGGGGCTCTGGGAAGCAGAGGCTGAGGAGGTAGGAAAGCAAAAGCCTTACTGGGAAAGTAACACTTGAGAAGGAAAAAGGGAGAAGGCCGACTGGGCAGGGGAGTCTGCTTTGGGGTCGAGAGCCCACAAAGATCCTCCAGTTTTCTAGTGCCTAACAACCATCTGAGATTCTGTGCTGGAGGACATCTATGAGAGCCTCCTTGACCCGAATCAGATGCAAGGGTGGAAATTCCTAGCCCAGAATTCTGCCATCTTTGGCCAGGAAGGATTCGGATTTGTACCAGGCTCCCAGATGTCCTCAATTTCACTATCCTCCATCTTCCTTTGGGATGGGATCCCTAATTTGTTGCTGGGTACATGGACTCCTGGAAAAATGTCTATATTCCCATCCCCTCCTGCAAGTAGATATGGCCATTTGACTAAATTCCAGCCAACAGGACACAAGCTAAAGCAGCCTAGACAACTCTTTGGAAGTGTCCTTAATGGGAGGAGCGCCTTTCTCTTTCTTGTTTCCTCTATTTTGCTGGGCAGGAATGTGGATGAGATGGCTGGAGCTCTAGCAGCCATACTGACTTGCACCGAGGATACAATGTGCTGAGGAGGGTGAAGCCACAAGATAGAGTCCCAGATGCATACAGTGCGGCCATACCAGCCCTGGGCCGCCTACTTCTGCCTGTTGACCATGAGGCAGAAACAAACCTCTATCTTGCTTAAGTGACTGTTATTTGAGGTTTTCTGTAGCTATTTATTTGTGTATCGATCTATTTCCCTACTGCTGGGGGCTCAGGAAGGGCAGGGAGCTGACAAGACTTATTTATTTTTGTGGCTTTTGTACACAGTAGGGAGACTGTCAAAGAATAGACATTTAGAGGTTGTTGAATGAATATATGAATGACATACTTTCATCCCCACCTGGCCCCTGGACTGGTGACTGAACAGTTTGCCTTCTGGCTCCATCTTGAGATGGCAGAACGGAATTCTAAGCTGGAGGCCCAGAGTCCAGACACCCAGCTTGGGTCACACCCTGAGCCACTCAGTTCTACTACTCCGAAGGCTCAGGGGAAAAGGTGAGAGCCACAAAAGGTGAGAACTTCTCCAGGAGGGAGCCCTCCAGTGCCACATGTCCCAGTGAGCGGTGGCTTGCTGCCACCAGCTCAGGGACAGTTATCCAGAGGACAGTGGCTCTTGAACCTCCCTGCTGCCTTCCCTTCTGGCCTTTGCGCACACAGTTTTCTCTGCCAGGCAGACTTTCTCCCTCCCCAGCTACCCTGTTTGGCTTATTTCATTCACGCTTTCCCCTCTAGATTTCAACAAAGAAGATGCTTCTTTCTGGAAACCTTTCCTGATGCTTCAACTCCTCGGGAGTGATCCCTAGGCTGTGCTTGCCCCATCTAGAAGCTCTTTCCACACCGGACTGAGGCCTCTGTGAAGCCAGGGACTGTGTCCGCTCCACCCTGAGCCTGGTAGAGGCAAGTGCTCAGGAAGGCTTGTTGAATTGCCCCTGACCGCCCACAGGAGCAGAGCTTGCGATCTGGGGTAACTTTCAAAGGATCCGACAGCTCAGTGCCAGCCGTGGATCCCAGCCTGTGCCTCCCCCCTGTTCACCAGCCCCCACCCATCTTCTGCCTCCCCTCCCCTCTCCCCCAGCTCCTTCAGCAATGACCGGGCAGGACCCAGTGTCTTCTGCTCTCAGTGACCTGTGACCAAAGCCACTGCAGCTAATTAGCAGCGGGCTGCGTGCTTGACCCCAGCCCCTGGCTGGCGCACACCCCTCCCACTCATTCTCATTAATGGGCTCAACGCCCGCCTGGCAACCCTCCACCCTCTCTCCCTTCACATGATTTAGCTTTGAGCCTGGGGCTTTCTTTCTGGTTTGCTTCACTTTGTAATTAACACTTTCTTCTGGCTGTTCTCCTCCGCCTCCACTGACGGGGTATGATGCTGGACGGGGTCCCCCACAGACGGGCTGAAGCGGTCGTGAGCCCTGCTTTGGGGGAGACTTCAGTCAAAGCTGACACACTGCCGTGAAAGAGCATGGACAGGGCACAAGGGTGCACAGAGGGAGGGACCCCAGAGAACATGTGGCCCAGTACCTCTCCACTGTTCAAGGGCAAGACTAAAGCCCGGAGAGGGTGAGCATGCTATCCAAAGTCACCCAGGGATCTAAAACGTCTTATTTGGGTTCCCCTCCAAATAGACAAAATCTGAAACAGGGTCTTGGCTATGGGTGGCGTATTTGGGGAAGGAACAAATATACAGGGAAGGGAAGAATGGAATAGGGACAGCAAGCTGATGCAAGTGTGCCTTACCAACACTAGGTGCTGATAGACTGCTCTGGAAACATTGACTCGCCATGGTGGGGGGAAGCGGGACCGTTATCCTGTAGTTCCTGCTCACTGTTGGGTACTGGCTGCTTCATGCCATTGGGGTGTTGACAACCTTGGACTTCTGGAGGTCTGTGTGGCTAAGCAGGTCCCTGCAGGCAACCACGGCTGAGATGGGGGGAGAGGCAGAGCAGCCCAGGCGAGATGTTGTCAGAGGACACCATAGTAGCCGATGCCCACAGCAATGCCCTCGAGGCAAAGTTGGGCTGAGAGGCCGGGCACACAGGGCTCGACATGACTGAGTTGTGAAATGGGAAGAAAGCACAGCCAACTATCAGTTAGAAATTTATTGGGCAGCAATGATCAGGATACCCACTGCAGGGTAGGAAAAAGAGAGTTTTTTTTGTTTTGTTTTGTTTTTCACTCATGGTAAGAATCCAGAGGTATGTAGCTACTGGTATAGGTTCAAGGGTGTCAGGGATGTTAGCAACTTAAGTCTGAGATTTTCTTAGTCTTTGCCTTCTGAGCACAAGATGGCTGCTGCAGTTCTAGCCATCATATTTGCATTTCCAGCAGGAAGAAGGAAGCATGGTGGAGGGGAGAGGGGCAGCATCTTTATCGGTTTGTCAAAAGCTGTCCCTGGAAGCCTTCCAGTGCATCTATTGAAACCCAATGGCTAGAACAATTGTCGCTTACATGATGACGTTGGGTAGAAGCAAAGGGGTTGTGGTGAGGACCGGGGAAGCCAGCCTGTGCTGTCTGCCTCACTGCCATGACCTCGTTTTCTTCTTCTTTGTGAAGCATCCTGTTTTTTCCCCTGCCCCCATCACACACTTCCTTCCTAACTCATGGCCGCCTGAATGGCCCTGGTCTTTGGGACAATGCAGGGTGAATGTTGAGGAGGGATGGGAAATAACCATAAGCTGCTCCATTTTCTCTTTCCACCCTTATCAACCTCTGAAAGAAGCAGCCCCTGGTGCAGATGAAGAGAGCATCATCTGGTTTTATCAATGACTGAGCACTGGCCATAATGAGAAGAGTGTATCTTGATGTATTTGTTCCCCTTTTCTGGCCACTAGGTGACTGTACCCAGTGATGGGCCTAGAGAAGGGTGCCAATGAGAGAAGTGGAATCTGGGTCTCCCATAGCTGTCCCCATGTTTGCACAGGACACCAGGACCCTGGGCAGCATGGGGTTCCTGATGTCTGTGCACCTGGACCCAGCCACCATCCATCCCACAGCTTTGGTTAAGTTCAAAGTCCCTAGGCATTATTCGGGGATTGGTGAGGGCAGCTCCTGGGGCCTGTTAATTCTCCAGTGTTCTGGCTGCCACCTGGGCAGGCAGAACAGAATCCAGCTGCCAGAGAATGACCTTGGGCATAGAAATGCAGGTGTTGCCAGTTGAGACTTACCAGGAATGGGTGAAATGGTCAAGGTCAGGGCCATAGAGCACCCATAGGCAAGTAGGATGTCCTAGCTGCAGGCGCAGAAGCCGTGATCTCAGCAGGGTGCGACCAGCACTGTGATGGAATTATTTTCCTTGTATGAAACAATCTCTCTTTGTAGGATATTGGCATCCCTGCCCCTCCCCCGCTCATGCCCAGTGTCCCTCCTAGTTGCTGTGACAACCTAAAGTGCCACCCCCACATTTCTCAACACCAGCCCTCCGTTCAATTAAGGATGATCCATCCAGTCCAACCTCTTCATTTTCCAGATCAAGGCAAGTGACTTGTCCCAAAACACATGGCTGGCTCTGCAAGGCTGAGCCAGGTCTGGAGGTCAGGTTTCCTGAGTCTTTTCCAAAAGGATTGGGAGCGTTCAGTATGTACTCACTTAATCATGTTTGAGTCAGAAATTATTTAAATGTCCCTGCTGAGCTCTAGGTCTAGGGTCCCCTCACTAGCTTCTAATCTGGTGCCCTTCTGTGGGGGTTCAGGTCTCTTCTGACCATTCCAGCCCCACCCCCGGGAATGGACAGCAGTGTCCTGGTGCCAATGATCTGTGGGATGGAAGGGCTGGTGGTTGCAAGATGGCAGGGCACAGGCTGTTGCCTGATGGGAACTCAACTCTTCAGGAACCCTTCCCCGATGCCCTTTCCTGCAGCTGACAAGGGCCCACAGCTGGGGCGATGGCATCAAGGCCCTTGAGTATACAGAACACAGCACTCTAGGGATGCAGCCCAGTAGCCCTCTCCTTCCCGCGGCCTCCACACCATCCATCTGCTACCCATCCGAGACACCTGCTGCCAGCCTCCCGGCCACTCTCCTCTCCAGCCTCCAGGCCCTAAGCTCCTCTGTGATTGGCGGCATCCCTCAGGCCTGGCACGGACTCCTGGCACCAGGTGTCATGTGAGTGCCGCGCCAGCCTCGGAAATGATGGAGTGTCCCTGGCTGCTGTGTGGGAGGCCTGGTTTCCTGACCCACCTCCAGCCAGGATCTGCCTGGCCTGGCTCCCTCCACTCTCTGCTAAGGGCCGGGACCAGATGGCGAATTATCGGGGCTGATTTACAGCGACAGCTAAGTTGGCCAAGGATGAGGCATGGATGCCAATGGGCACTGAGGAGGGGCCTGTGGGGCCAGACATGTCCCAAGGAGAGAGGGTGGGACAAACAGTGAGGGAAAAACACAGGGAAGAGGAAAGAGTCCGCGTTTACCAAGCACTTTCCTTATCCCCCTATGACAGGCATGCATTTTCTCAAGAGGCTTTGCTTTAAGGCGGTGCTATCCAATATGGGGGCCACTAGCCACGTGTGGCATTTCAAGTGAAGAGAGAAATTAGTATGGGCACCTCAGTGGCTCGGTTGGTTAAGCGTTCCACTCTTGGTTTCAGCTCAGGTCATGATCTCCTAGTACTTGAGTTCAAGTCCCACGTCGGGCTCTGTGCTGACAGTGCAGAGCCTGCTTGAGATTCTTGCTCTCTCCTTTTCTTTCTGCTCCTCCCCCTCTTATGTGGTCTCTCTCTCTACAAAAATAAATAAACTTAAAATTTTTTTAATTAGTTTTAATTAACTAGGATTAAAAATTCAATTCCTGAGTCACACTAGCCACACTTGAAATGCTCAAAGGTCATATGTGACTGGTGAATGTCACGCTGGACAGTGAGGACAGAGACATTTCCATCACTGGAGAAAGTTCTACTGGACAGGCTGACGGAGGGAAGGCAGATAGTACATAGCTGATACTTGCATGTGGTTCACGTCCATCTACAGCTCAATGTACGTGCCTGCATCAGGCACTATTCTAAGACTTCTACATATATTAAGTCACTTAGATCAACCCTAGATGGCAGACATTTATACCAGAGGTCAGCAAACATTTCCTGTAGAGAACCAGGTAGGAAATATTTTAAGTTTTAGTCTTATTTATTTATTTTGAGAGAGAGAGAGAGAGAGAGAGAGAGAGAGAGAGAGAGAGAGAGCGAGCACAAGTGGGGGAAGGACACAGGGGAAGAGAGAGAATTCTAAGCAGGCTCCATGCTGTCAGTGCAGAGCCCACCATGGGGCTTGATCTCATGAACCGTGGAATCATGATCTGAGCAGAAATCAGGAGTTGGACACGTAACTGACTGAGCCACCCAGGCGCCCTTAACCATTTTTTTAAAGGATGTTTGCATTTTGGTGCACCGGAGTTGCTCAGTTGGTTAAGTGTCTGACTTTGGCTCAGGTCATGTCTCATGGTTTTCGGGTTCAAGCCCCATAGCGGTCTCTGTGCTGACAGCTCAGAGTCTGGAGCCTGCTTGGATTCTGTGTCTTCCTCTCTCTCTGCTCCTCCTCTGCTCATGCTTTGTCTCTTTCTTTCTAAAATATATATTAAAAAAATTAAAAAGAATAATAAAAGACATTTTCATTTCTCTTTTTTCCATAATTTTTTAAGTTTATTTATTTTGAGAGAGATAGAGCATGAGCAGGGGAAGGGCAGAAGAGAGAGGGAGAGAAAGATTCCTAAGCAAGCTCTACAGGGTCAGCACAGACCCCGATGTAGGCCTTAAACTCACAAAACTGTGAAATCATGACCTGAGTCAAAAATCAAATGTCTGACGCTTAATCAACTGAGCCACCCCAGAGCCCCAGTATTTTAAGCTGTAATAGTTTAGGTTTTGCAGGCCATACACATGGCTGCTGCTGCTCGACTCTGTCATGGCAGTAAGGAAGCCCTAGGCAATACGTACGTGACCCGGCAAGGCTGTGTTCCAATAAAACTCCACTTGTGAACACTGAAACTTTTTATTTCATATAATTTTCACAGGTCACAAGATATCCCTCTTTTGATTTTTTTTCAACCATTTAAAAACATAAAGCCATTCTTAACTTGCTGGTTGCTCAAAACCAGGCAGTGGTTCGGATTTGGCTCATGCACCTGATTTCTATCACCTTCATTTCACAGATGTGGAAACTGAGGCACAGAGAGACCACAGGCTGTCAGAGGTCTCACAGCTAGAAATGGCAGAGCTGAGATTTGCGCCCAGGTAGTCGGGCTCCGGAACCTAGGTTTAGCCTCTTAACCCATCAGTAAACTATGTAATTTCAAGTAGTGATAAATACATAAACTCTGAAGCAATCGTGAGTGTGTTACAGTGCAGGGTGGAGGGCCTCTGGAGCTGAGGAACAAGGAAGACTTTACTGAGCAGATGATGCCTTCTGACCTGGGGCAGGAATGATGAGAAGGATCCAGCCACGGGATCAGCCAGGAGACAAACATTCTAGTAACAGAGGGAAGAGCAAGTGTGTATCAAAGCAAACATGTCAAGGGATGTGGGAAGGCTCGGTAAAATGAGGGTAAGTGACTAACCAGTGGGATGCAGACACATGGAGGTCACTGGTGACCTTCAAAAGAGCAGCTTTCATAGGTCGTGGAACTAGAAGTTTCTAAGGCATTACTGGTGGTTACCCTGGGAGCAGCGCAGGCAGGGGCAGAGGAGGAGGTGTGGGCGGAGCCCCAGGGATGACTGAGAGTGGCAGGAATTAGGTCCACAGTCCGACCTTGTGATGTGTTGACCCCTGAGGGGGAAGGCTCCCTGGAGGAGTGGCATCCAGGAGCTCTTGAACCAGTTTCCAGAGTTTCCTGAGATGCTACCCACCTTCCTGAACCCCCCACCGCACCTTCCTCCTCTCCCTCCACACCCGCCTGCTGCCTGAGGCCGAGGCCAGCATGGCTGGGCTGATACATGAGCCCTCCGCCGTCCATCAGATACTGTTCTAGAACAAACCCTGTCTGTCTGCCCTCCCCCACCCGCCTCCACCCTCACACCAGTGCTTCCTCCAGAACTTTGTCCCCTTGCAGTGGATGGGCTGGGGTCATACCTTTGTCTGTCCCTGTTGCAAGCTGTGGTCCTGCTTGTGCATAGTCGTCCAGCCGCAGGGCACGCTCCCTGCCCAGAGGCCAGGTCATGGTGGAGCAGGTGAGCGGCTGCGGGTCACCCTGACCACCAGGCCCAGGGGTCAAGGATCACCTCCTTCATTCTCAGGGAGGAGCGACTGACAAGGTCATAAGATCAAGGGCAGGGGTTGCTTGGCAAACCATTTTGAAGGGTCACACGGAAAATAATTTAGGTCCTGTGAGCCATGTGATCTCCGTTTCAACCACTTAACTCTGCTGTTGGGCTTCAAAGCAGCCCTAGACATGACATAACACTTTATCTGCCATGTCAGGTGGCGGGCTGCAGGCTGCCGCCAGCCAGGGAGCTGGGCCCAGAGGAATCTCAGGGTCCAGCAGAGAGGACCAGAGGGTTCTGGAAAGGACCCCAAAACTGAGCACTAGTGACAGGGAAATCATAATGCCAGGCAGGCTCTGGCCACCGCTCTGAAGGGGGTGGCAGTGTAGACAGGCTTTCTGGCAGGTGTTGGGGAGACTGAGAGCAGGCACGGTGGGCAGGAGGGGTTGGATGACAAGGACAGAGGGGCCATGGGGCTACCCAGCCTAGCCACCTCCCCCACGAGCTGCAGCAAACCTGTGTTTCGTGTGGTCTGAGTCACTACAGCCTCCTACAAGTACTAAGCCTATCCATTACCCCTTTCACTTGTTCAAATTCCACTGAAGTGCAGTAAAGGAGTTTCAAAGGGAGTACACCCTTCACCCACTGAGGACAGGAGGGAGCCGTTAGAGGACCAGAGGTCTGGGTGGAAACCATGGAGGGAGTGAGTCAGATAAAGGGGAAACCCAGCACAGAGGAGCCACCACCCAAAACACACTAGGACCTGTGGGGCTGGCAGGGGTGGGAGAGACCCCTTCTTCCTTTGTAGCCTACAAACGTGGGGGCAGAGGTGGAAGGCAGGCCAAAGTCAAGGTGATTAATTAGGAGACTATCCATAGGACAGCTGTGCCAGTCAGCTGTTCCCAGGACCATGGCATAGAGTGACTGCAGGGGTAGTGCTTACCCGTGAGCTAAAAGTAAGAAGGCGCTCTCTGCAGAAACGGAATGACCCTCTAATGATGACTGAGACCATTGGTGAGAGTCCGTGCCCAATGTGGAGTGCTATGTGCACCCCCATTTCATCCTGTGCACATCTGTGGAGCTTACAGGGAGGCCTCTCATTCAGGACAACTGGTTCTCATTTTATCATGTTATACTCTTCTGTGTTGTTAGAATTTTTTTTTATTACAAGGGTGTATTACATTAAAAAGTTTTAAGATGAACTAAGAAAAAATATATAAAACATTAATATTCATACTTTATGAAGTTTTAATAGATAATCATAAAGGCAATGCTATAGAAAATGGGCAAAGAATATGAACAGGCAAGTGATAGAAAACAAAAGGCCAGTGTGTCAGACGGGGTCCAGGCAGAACACAGAGCTCACCCCACTATGGTTCTAATGATGGCGATCATGTAAAGGATCCACTTATGGGGGAATGAGCAGGGTTAGGGGAGTAAGCAAGGATGGTGAAGCCCCCCAGAAGCCAACCACAGCAGGAGGCTGTCACCACTCACAGGCTAAGGAGGCCTGGGGAGGAGGAAAGGGTTACTTGGGTCCTGTGAGAGTTGGAGCCTGAAGAGTCCTTCCCTGTGGAACCACAGCTTTAGAACAATGTCAGCTGCAGAGAAACAGGTGTGGGGAACCTCTCTCTCTCCAAACTCCTCACCCAGCATTCTGAAACCTATTCTGTCGTCGAACTTATATGTACACAATATTTGAGTAGAAAAGTCTACATTGTAGACTACATGCTAATTATAGCTTTTTTAAGTTTATGTATTTATTTAGAGAGAAGCAGGGGAGGGGCAGAAAGAGAGAGAGACAGGGGATCTGAAGTGGGCTCTGTGCTGACAGCAGTGAGCCTGATGTGAGGCTTGAACTCATGAACCATGAGATCATGACCTGAGCTGAAGTTGGACACAAGTGACTGAGCCACCCAGGACCCCTTTCATTCTTTTTTTTTTTTTTGGTAAGATTATTTAATTCTTTTTGAGAGAACGAGGAGAGTGAGAATCTCAAATAGGCTCTCTCCTGTCAGCACAAAGTCCACCATGGGGCTCAGACTCAAGAACTGTGAGATCAGGACCTCAGCTGAAATCGAGAGTCTGACACTTAACTTACTGAGCCACCCAAGTGCCCCTGTATAATTCTTTATAACAAAAAAACTGGAAATAATATTAACGTCCATCAATAATACTGATGATGAGATGATGGTAAAGATTACAATAGCTAATAGTTGTGCGTGCGGTATCACAAGCCATGACTGATTTTGAGCAATTTACACGTGTTATTTAATCTCGCAATAATCCTACATGACAAGCACAATTATTGTCTCCATTTTACAGATGAGTAAATGGAACAACAATAGCGAGTAGTAAAATTGTGACAGTCATACTGTGGATCCCTGTACAGCCATTTTACCAAAAAAGAAATAGGTCCAAATATATGAATGTGGAAACACATTGCTAAGTAAAGAAAGGTCATAGAAATATTTTTATAGTGTAATCTCTTTTATATTTTTATAGTAGCAACTGTGTGTGTGTGTGTGTGTGTAAAAGTCTAGAAGGACACACTCGACAAATGAGGGTGATCAGCTATGGAGGGAGCCGACTCCTGGGGCTTGGAAAGAACTTCATGTTTATTTTACATACAGTCAGAATGTACTTACATATTACTTGTGTGCCAGTGTGAATGAGTCCCCCCGCGGCAGCCAGCTCCAGTTCCATGGCTGCCACTTTCTAGTTGGGTGTTCTTGGGTGTGTTCCTTCTCGAAGCTCAGTTTCATCGACACCGGTCATGATCTGTCATCGAACCCTGTTCCTACAGCTGGCCTGCTGGGTGTGGAGCCGGGGAAGAACGCCCCGCGGGCACTCCTCGGGGCCAACTCAGCCTGTGCTTCCGGCCCCCGGGGCAGCTTGGGGGAAGGTGGGTGGTGGATGGCCCACTTCTGCCCATTAAGTTTCCCTGGAGTCCATGGCGCACTGTCCCTGCCCAAACAGAGCTCAAATCCCAGAATTAGGCTTGACCCAGCCTCCATGTAGCCAGACACATCCTCTGCGTTTGGCTCCTCACTTCAACAGAAAGTGGCCCGAAGAATCCTGTCCCTGGGGATCCGTAGCCATATCCCCCTAATCAGAACTTGGAACAGAGGCTGTGGCCATTTGGTAGGAAAGCAAGTCAGACAATACACACATACACCTAGACCTTACCGGGTAATTATTTGCATGGTGTTGCCAGACTGCTTTCTGAAGGCCTATTTTAAAATGCTCGTTTGCAATGAGCACATTGAGGGTTGGTGTGAAACTAAATGCTGCCCGAGAGAAAGAGCTGTGGGTCTGCCAACTCTCCTGTTTCTTCGAAGGGTAATCTCCATTTAATGCTATCTGACATGGAACTGAATTTTACAGCTCCAAGGACTGTATTGATATATATTTTTTAAGTACATAGGGGCACCTGAGTGGCTCAGTCAATTGAGCATCTGACTTGGTTTCAGCTCAGGTCATGATCTCACAGTTCATGGGTTTGAGCCCCACGTCAGGCTCTGTGCAGAGAGTGTGGAGCCTGCTTGGGATTCTCTCTCTCTCTCTCTCTCTCTCTCTCTCTCTCTCCCACACACACACACACTCTTTCTCTGCTCCTCCTCTGCTCATGTACACACTCTCTCTCAAAATAAATTAATAGACAGTAATATAACATATATATATATTTAAAGTGCGGGAACATAAGCTTATGCCAATGGTTACCTGGTTACCTCTGAGGAATATGTTGAAGGTGGAGGGGTAAGGTAGGGTAGACGCCGAGGGGGTGGTAAGGAGCGACATTTGTATTTTACTCCACATAATGATGCAAGGCTCGATTCTATTATGATGAGAATGTTCTCAGATGTTTCTTGTGGGGGGGAAATAATGAAATTAGAAAAAAAGGTAGAATACGCCCAACAGGGTCGTTCTGTGGAATAAACAAGCTCGTTGATAGGAAGGTGTACCTCGTCCTTTGCAGATATAAACAGAATCACTCTTTATTGGGTCCCGATGAGGTTCCAGGCGCTGTTAGACATATTATCTTATTGGGTTGACCAGATGACCCTACCAGGTGAGTATTATTTACCCCTTTTCCAGAAGAAGAGAGCCAGGGTACAGGTGGAGGTTCACCTGAGTCCTCAGCCTGTGCATTTAAAGGTTAGTGAAGTTGCAAAGCCGTGCAAAATGGATTTCTCCTCCCAGAGAAAAGCAAAGAACCTCACTGAGGGGAACCTGCCCTCCTCTACCTGGGGATCCTCAAAGAGATCCTGCAGCATCTGTTCACTGGTACTGGGGAGCAAAATGCAGGAAAATTGGAAGTCCTGCAATGACTGGAATGAGTCTGGGAGGGGGTTCAACCTCTCGATGAGGGGGACAGAAGTAGGTCCTTGCTGCCGAGGGGAGCAAGCCACCCTACTCCTTTTCAGTAGGCGCTTGGGGAAGACCCCAAAGAGGGGGTCTGGGCGGTTTTGCCATCAAGGACGGTCCTGTAGTCAGTGCCCAAGGGAAGATAGGGTTGGGGGCTCTGGACGGGTCCCCCTCACCCCAGAATCGTGGCAGGCAACCAGCAAGCTCACTGCTGCCTCTCCCAACACTAAGATGAATTTGCAGGTGCAGCTAGCCAGTCGTAACCACACACACACACACAGGTTGTTACTCCCGCAGCCTGACTTACTGAACTCAGGACTCAGCTTTTATACCCAGTGCTCTTTCCAGTCCCCGCTCCCTCACCTGCCTTCCGCCTCAGCCAGAGGCAGACGGACGTCTTAAACCTCCAGAGCCATCCCCCATCATGAGAACAAGTCCTGGCTGGAACTGCTCAGGGTGGTGCATGTCAGCCCTGGGACCCTGGGCCCTGTGCTGGGGGCCTGTGTGCCCCTCCCTCCCTCAGCTTCCCTGAGAGTTCTGTGAGGCTCTCTCTCTCTCTCTCCCTCCCCAAGTTCTAAGCCCCCCAGTCACTGAGGCAGATGGCCAAAGCACTCCCACCACACACAGACACCGTGAGGTGCATTTACCACCCAAATTATATGGGGCTCCTGTGGCTGCAGACAGCCAGAGATTATTTATTCTCAATCTTGATAGGCGTCTAGGGGCGGGAGCCTTGGATTCCAGAATCTTCTGGACTCCTCTGCAGATTTTCGGCCCCTGGATCGGGTTAGAGTCACTACCTCCACCTTGTGGCCATTGCTGGAACTGCACTCCCACGAAGGCCTGTTCCGAACCCTGCTTGCTGAGCTCAGCAGGTGAGGAGGCTTGGGGGGCCTAGACATAGATAATGTTCTTGATGACAATGATGTTATTGAAGAGAAAGAGAAGGAGGACGAGATGACTCAGAGAATCACCTTCCTCTACTTTCTGCTCATATCACCTCCTCTGAGAGGCTTTCCCTGACCATCATATTAGAAATAACACCCGGCCATCATCATCTACCCCTTTACTCTGCTTAATTTTTTTTTTTTTTGCAGCACTTGTTCTCACCCAATGTATTATAAACTTTTAAAACTGTGTTGACAGTGTAAGCTCCATGAGGGCAGGGACCTTGGTTCACTGACGTTTTCCTCTGTGACTAAGAGTGCCTGGCAGGTGGTAGGTGCTCAATAAATACAGTTAATAAATGAGTCCCGGGGCGCCTCGGTGGCTCAGTCGGTTAAGTCTCTGATTTCGGCTCAGGTCAGATCTCACGTTCGTGGGTTTGAGCCCCGCATCAGGCTGTGTGCTGACAGCTAGCTCAGAGCCCGGAGCCTGCTTCCGGTTCTGTCTCCTTCTCTCTCTGCCCCTCCCCCTCTTATGCTCTGTCTCTCTCTGTATCAAAAATAAATAAAATATTAAGAAAAAAATTTTAATTTAAAAAATAAATGAGTCCCCTGCCTGCCCCTGTGCCCAGTGGCCCGTCATGCCCTTGCCAAGGCCGCACATCCGTCCAGCAGGCCCCGCTTTGCCTCAGGTGCTGGGCACAATCCCTGTTTGGTTCAGGAGATTTAAGAACCCCTAGGCTCAGCCCCAGCTAGCCTGTGCGGGTCTCAGCCTTTCTGGCCAAGCCCCTGCCTCATTCCCCACCTCTGGTGTCTGCAACCTTCCGCATCATTTCCTGTGCCTGTGTGCCTTAGAAGTCACCGCAGCCTCGGGTGTTTTGTGTACACTGCGTCTAACCTTCCGAGCCGCCTGCAAGGTGGGCGTTAATTACCCTCGTTTTTCAGATGAGAAGCGAGGTGGGAGATGAAGCGATTTGGCATGTGTGATTTCTGCCACCTCAGTGTTTCCTCTGACTGCCCCCCGCCATGCGAGCCGGTGAGACAGATAAAGAAAATTCATGTGACATAAGTAAAAAAAAAAAAAAAAGTGTTTCCACAGTGAGACGTTTTAGAACGCGAGCTTCAACAAAGCAGGATTCTGCAGACGGGAACTTCTCAGAACATTTGAAGGGCCCTTGTTCTCTGACCCTGCAGCTGGGGAGGAGCGCAGGGGGAGCACCGCCTTTCCGGACCTCTCGGACTTTGGAAGCCCCTTTTCGAGGAGACCTTACAGAATGTGGCTTGGAAAACACCACTCGCAGCCTTCGAAGCATCCACTGTCATGAGCAGGAAAGTCCGGGGTGGGAAGGAAAGAGCGTCCGGCCCCTCCAGGATGTGTCTCTGTCAAGAATGTCTCGTTATCCTCATTTTCCAGATGGGGAAACTGAGGCTCAGAGAGGCAAAGCAAGTTGCCCTAGGCTGTCCCGCAGACACCTGACTGTTCCCCACCACGAGCCCGGTGGAAACCATCAGGAGGGTTCCTGGGAAACCGGAAAGCAGAAGGGAGTAGGGTGGGGGTGCGCCTGCGCCCCGCCCCCGAGGGCGCCCCCATTCCTGCAGAGCAAATGCCTGTGACCCCAGCCCTGCACGTTCCCTCGGTCCACGTCCCCGGGAAGCTCTTGCGGTTTTAATTAAATGCTGCGTATGGCGGCTCATTAAGGAGAAAACAGTTGTTCTATTTCTAAGTAGCCTCAGGACTCCTCACTATTTTTACGGCTTGAACAACATTGCAGAGCATTTTATAGTGTTTGAACTTGGTATTGCCTCTGAGCCCGGCAGGACCTCCAGGCCAAGGCTGAGAGACCATTGGCTCCGCTCCAAGGACACCTTCCTCATGCACCAACAATCTGCCGTAGGCCCCACCCCCGGCCACGCACCTGGGACCCCTGCCCCCCAGGGGCATCCCTGTGTTACCAGAAGTTCTCGTTACTGGACGTTTGCCTCACTCCGGAGCTCTGATACACACCATTTGGCAGTTCTGTTCCCTGTTTGGTTTCTGGTGCTTTCCTGTGAAAATAGCCCATTCCCAGCATTAGCTTATCCTTACACAGCACTTGCTGAGGGCCAGACACTGTTCTCTTGCCTCTATTAATTGGTCGAATCCTCACAACGAACCTGTAAGGTAAGTTCCACTGTTATCCCATTTAATAGATGGGGAAACTGAGGCCAAGAGGGGTCAGGCTCCTTGCCTACGATGGTAAACTACTAACTGAGGAAGCCAGGATTCAAATCCAGGGGGTCTGGCTTGAGAATTTGCCCTTGACCACTCTGTTATACCATCTGCTAAGAAACTCCCAGGCTTGGCCCTGCTCTTGTCGCTGTCCCCACTCAGGGACTGAGGTTCAGCCACCAAATCCCAGCCCAGTTTTGACCCCTTGGTTGGCTGCCTGCCTAGGTCTCTAGCCATGCCTGTCCCTGGATCACCATCACCTGCTTTGGCATCACCATTTTTTGAAGATGGTTCAGTGGCATCTCTCATCCCACATACTCTTCTAGAACATTCCCACTCCCCCTCCTCCTTGAGCCAGGACGGATCTTTGTGACTGTCTTGACCAACGGACTATAGCTAAAGCGACACCATTGGCTTCGAAGGCTAGGTGGTTAAAAAGCCATGCATTTTGCTTACTGTTTGGAGACTTGGCCACCATGCTGTGAGGAGGTCCGAACGATGGGTGGAGAGACCCATACGGAGCGGAACCGAGGACCCAGCAGGCTCCTGGCTGACAGCCAGCACCTACTCCCCAGCCAGGTGGGCGGCTTAGAAAGTGACCCTCCGCCCCTAGTTATTGAGCGACCCGGCTACTGCGATGGGGAGCAGAGGCCAGCTGTCCCCACCAAGCCCTGCCCGGATGGCAGCATCCTGAGCAAAGTAAATGGTCACTGTTGCCTTAAGCCCCTAGGTTTTGAGGAGGCTTGTTATAATGCAAACGGATAACTGAGACACTTGCTGTGACTATCACACAGAGCATTATGTGACTCTGGGTTGGTCGCCTGGATGCAGGTTATGATAATGGCTTCTTACAGACCAGCACCTGCCCCCGACCTGCTCCTCTGTCCCACAATTCCACAAAGGCCTTCTTAAAAGAGAAAGTACAATGGCCAGTGCTTTTCTATCTGCCCATCTCACTGTGGGGACCGGGTCCCTGCTGGGCTGGGTCCAGCTGCCCCTCCTCCATCTTCCCAGCAACTGAGATCTAGTCTCCTCAGGCCACGCACCAGGTTCCTAGGCAGTGAGGCCAACTCAGTCAATTTCCTAGTTCACAAATTCTCACTCCAGCAATGCTAGTTGCCTCTTGTATTGAGTTTTTAATTTCACTTACTTGCTTCATTTATGGAAGTCCTGTTTATAAAGTTCTTTATGCAAACTGGTCAGTTTTGGTAGTTCTGTGCTTCCCACACTTCCAGTGCCCCTTCAGTCCTTGAGCCACATCAGCCTTCTGTCCTGGGTGTCTGATGATTATGATCGTTCTTATTTTTGGTGATTGGGTTTCCAGTTTGTTGTTCCTGAGAACTCTTGCTCATGGTGGCTTGTTTCCTTGTGCGTTCAGTGATTTGAAACTGTGAACTCATGCTCTTCCCAATTTTATCTGTGAGAAATCTTTGAGATCTGTATTTAACATGTGTCCTTCAGAAAAGATTTGGGTGTTCTTCTGTAAGGCTCCCGAGGGGACCAGAGTCACTGGCAAGTCTCACTAGGTTTATTAGACTAAATATGACTCTTCAAGGACATGCCACCATGGTCACTTTTCTCTCTTTTCAGGTCCCCCAAGATCTCCCTTTCCTCTCTTTTTTAAAATGTCTATTTATTTTGAGAGAAGGTGCGTGTGCGTGCATGAGTTGGGGAGGGACAGACAGAGAGGGAGGGAGAGAATCCCAGGCAGGCTCCACACTGTCAGCACAGAGCCCGATGGGGAATTCCATTTCATGAATGCGAGATCATGACCTGAGCTGAAATCAAGAGTCAGATGCTCAACAAACTGAGCCACCCAGGTGCCCCTCCTTTCCTTCTCCTAATAGTAGAAGTATTCTGGAATAAAAATGTGCCTTAAATCCCATTCCCATTCCTTAGGGCACTGGGTACCTGTGGAGAAGGGGTCACTAGAAATGGAGGAGTAAGAGTTAAAACAACCAAAGGGAACAAAAGGCAAAGATTGCTATGATAAAGAACATTTTTGGTTTGCACCCATTGCAAGGAAAATATGTGACTAACAGCTACAGTTGTTTTCCACATGATTTAACAGCTCTCACTGACATAGAAATAAGTTGATCATAACTGAGTTTATTTTCTTTAAAGGACATGCCTCGGCCTGACAACAATTGGTCAACTTGATACATATAACCTACATGTGTACAGATGTAAACACGTTAGTTACTGTGGGCCCTCTAAAACAATTCTCAAAAAAACTCTGCTCCAGGGGCGCCTGGTGGCTCAGCTGGTTAAGGGATAGACTCTTGGTTTCGGCTCAGGTCACGATCTGACGGTTGGTGAGTTCAAGCCCTGCATTGGATCTGTGCTGGCCGTGTGGACCCTAGTTTGGATTCTCTCTCCCTCTCTACCCCTCCCCCCACCACTCTCTCACTCTCAGAATAAATAAACTAATTTTTTTAAAAAACCCTCTTTGTTTCAAACACCTTAACAAGCTCAGATCTTTCATGGTTCGCCATTCTTACCCATCTGGCTTGTCTGCCCATGTGTGATTTGCCAGTCTCTGCACTATGGCACGTGTATTAGTTATGTGTTAGCCATAGTTCATGCTACTTAACCAACTACCCCAAAACTCAGTGACCTTGAACCATGAGCATCGAAATAGCTGGGCTCAGCTGTCTGGGTGTTTTGGCCTCAGCTGGATACACTCACCTGTCAGGAAACGGGCTGGCTATTGGCTGAGAGGGGCTAGCCCTGCTAGGAGGACTGGGCCAACTTGGTTCAGCCCCACATGTCTCTCGTCCTCCAACAGTCCTGCCTGGGCACGGGCCCCTTGCAAGAGTAGAGGTTTAAGAGACACTACTTCCAGCCTCCTTCCTGTCTCACTGGACAAGCTGAAAGCAAGTCAAGGGATAGATCTTCCTCCAGTCAGGTCAGTATGCACAATAAAGTTATGTGGCAAAGGGTGTGACAGCCCGAGTCAGGGCTTCTCTCTCAAGGGGGAATGTCAGGAGGCAGGTCTAATGGGGCATCGGGGTCCTGCAGGTGCTGGGACAGAGGTAGACAGCATGCTCCTCCCTCTTCCTTCAACTTTATTTGGTCTTTGGCTTCAGAGTCCAGTCTCTCATTATGCACCTGCCCCTGGTGAGAATGCAGGGAATATGATTTCAGAGTTTTCTGAGACCACCTAGGAAGGCGGCAGTCAGGCATTGGATCGATCTCCCCAGGGCCAATGGGTCCACTTCCCAACTCAGGCCAGGACAGCTGCTCAGGACTTCAGGCATGTTGCTGAAAATAACATGCAGCTGGAGTTCAGTCACTTAAAAACCAAACATCGTTTCTTTCCTGCATTAACTGAGGATACCTTAAATAGATGACCTGGAGAGAATCTATCAAATCTTCCATTTGTCAATAGCGTGCCAAGGAAAGGAGCATAAATCAGACAGCAATTATGAGAAATTGTGCAGGGATGGTACAGAGCTCAAAGTCAGGGGGGCCAGGCCATCCACTTGCCTTCCATGCAGCCAGAGCCCACACTGGGGCTGGGCACACCAGGTGTGTGCCTAACAAGTGACCACTGGCCGTGGCTTCAAAAGCAAAGAGTGTAGTGCAAAGAGAAGGGCCAGGTGGATGGAGCTGGAGAAAGATTAGAGGGGGGCCCTCAAGGGCCTTTGGTATGAACCCTTCATGCGGAATAGATTTGTCAGAACTATTTTGGGAGCCAGAGACAGAAACCTAACTCCAGATGGCTTCAGAAGAATGAGAGATTTATTGCCTCATGTAACCAAATTACTTAGAAGGTTAGCAAAGTGAGTGGCCTCTGGAATACCTGGACCCAAAGGCATGACTGGCAGTAGCTCTGTCTCCTTCCTTCTCTCTCCTCTGCTTCCCATCCCACCTCGGTGTAAACTTTGAGCTCATTGACCTTTTTACTTTGTGTTGTAGGTGGAGGGTAGGGAGTTGTTGAGAAACTGATCGGTGGCCAGCTCTGACATGCCGTCTGTCTGGAAACTTTGTGACCGGAGAGCAGAGGGCTCTTCTGAGATCTTGTCTGAAACTCCTAGGGAAGGGTTGTGATTGGCCAGGCCTGGGTCATGTGATCAACCCTCTGCTGATCTTGGGCTTGGAGGTGTGGAGGCAGGAATGGGATCCGTGATTAGCGGTCCTCATCAGAACCACGCGGTTCAAGGGAGCCTTTCCAGAAGATGAGGAAACTGTTCTGGGCAGAACAAACCATGCTTATCCATCACAGAGGACATTATTCTAGCACGAGGCTCTAGTACAAGCTTTGAAGGCAGGGCCCCACCTTCACAGCTTACCTGGCTTATGGGTAAGGAGGCAGGTACTCTTTTCCTGAGGGGAGGCTAGACTGAGGCCAGTGAAACATGAGTGGTGGAGTGAAGTAGACAGGAATGATCATTTTCTTCAGTGCGCTAAGGAAGTGTGCTGTGCTGTGTGCTTAACAGGCATTACCTCTTTGGAGTCTTACACTGGCTCCTTGAGGGAGGCCTTCTAGCCCTCATTGTACGGGTGGAGAGTGCCGAGGCCCAGGAAAGGCAAGCAGACAACCTGAGGTCAGGCAGTGGTGACATGGACACTTGAAACAAGTCTGTCTGACCTACCCCTGCTCCCCCCACTAATCTAACCATACTGTGAAAGCTTCCAAACCCCAGCAGTTACATGCTAGGTATCAACGCTAGAGAAATGAGGGCCTGTGTCCATAAAACAACATGCATAATAATGTTCCCAGCAACTTTACTCATCACAGCCCCAAACTAGAAACCAACCAATATTTATCAGCAGTAGAATGGATGTGTACTTTGTGGCACATTCACACATGGCGTGTCCCCAGCAGAGACAAGGGACAAACTACGGTCACGCACAACAACACAGATGAGGCTCACAGATATTCTGTTGAGTGAAAGAAGCCACACACAAAAGGAAAAATACTGTAGGAGTCCATTTATTTATACCAAGTTCAAGGAGAGGCAAAGGCAGTCTTGATAATGGGGATCAGAAGTGCGGTCACCACTGGGGCGGGTTGGAGACTGGGAAGGGGCACCAGGAGCCCTGGGCAGGAGCGTGCTGGAGAGCGGTATGGTCACACAGGCACATCTGCAGATAGAAGCCCAACAAGCAGTACACCTGAGGCCTGGGCACGTTATTGTGCGCAGGCCATAGCTCAATTTAAAAAGAAGTAACACTCCATTCACGGGTTTGAGCGACTGAAGTTCCAAGCCCTTCCAACCGCACTGTTCTTCACCTAATTATTAATTAATTATTTCTGAGGACTCCCCATTGGTGTGAAGTAGAGCCCATATTCATGTCTCAGTGTATCTCCCTGTAGATGCTTCAGTGAGACCTCACTTGAGGGACACTCTGGGGCTCCACCTCCCCCTCACTTCAGCTCCCAAGTTCCAGCAAAGCAAGTCCTGAAGGTCTGAAGGGCCCTCCTCCTTCCCTGGGCTCAACTATCAGGGTCGAGTTGGGGTTGGGGATGCCAGCTCTTGGCACACCATCCTCCTGAGTCAGGTGGCTCTTGTGTGGGGCTAGAGCTCCCTGGCAGAGCTGAGGTGGGGATGCCTGGAGGAGGCAGGATGTGGAGAGATCAGTCCTTCCACAGCTCCTCCTCAAGGGGGACCATCAATAGAAACATCTTCAGAGGAGCACATGGATGGCTCAGTTTCTTTGATTCCGGCTCAGGTCATGATCCCAGGGTTGTGGGTTCAAGCCCAGCATTGGGCTCCACACTGAGCATGGAGCCAGACTGAGATTCTCTCTCTCTGCCCCACTCATGCATGCTCACTAACTAAAATAAATAAATGAATAAAACAAACAACAAACAAACAAACCCAAACATCTTCATAGAAGATAGTGGAGCCAGACACAGGACCATGTCTGCTGTGACCATGGCGGGAAAGAGGCTCTGTCTTGGGCTTGCATCGCAGGCTGGCTAGGTCCTTACTAACCCCCTGGGTGGCTTTGATCCTCTTCATTTAGACTTCCTCACCAGTCAAATGGACCCCAAATGCCTACTCATAGCATTATCTTGAGTTCGATGTTAAAAGGAGATGGGGCATCTGGGTTGCTCAGTTTGTTAGGTGTCCCACTCTGGATTTCAGCTCAGGTCATGATCTCATGGTTTGTGAGCCCTACCTTGGGCTCTGCACTGGCAGAGCGGAGCCTGCTCGGGATTCTCTCTCTCCCTCAAAATAAATAAACTTTTGAAAAAAAAATCAAAGGAGACTTTGCAGAAGGGCTAATCTAGTTTATATACTATGTTTTGTGTGGATGACAAAATGTGATTATGAACCATTCTTCAAGACATTTTAGTGCTATAAACTAGAAATTTATCTTAATACACTAACTTTCTTAGAACAAAATACTCCTAGCTATCTGTCATGGAATGGTCACATTAAGGTTTCAAATCTACAAGGTCTCTAAAGTGACTGGTAACTACTAGGCTTGTGCAGTGTACAACCTGAACAACCATATTTATATCCTTGTATGATATGAAGCACTATGAAAATATAAGAGGTTTGCCTTATTTATTTATTTTTTCTGACCAGGAGACTTAAGTTAGCTCCCTCATTCTTGCAGGGACTTATTCTTGCTATAGACTAAATTGTGTCCCCCACCACCCCCCAACAAATTACTATGTGGAAGCCCTATTTAGAGAAGAGGTCTTTGGGAGACAATTAGGTTTAGATGAGGCCATTAGGATGAGGCCGTCATAAAGGGCTTAGTGCCCTTATGAGAAGAGGGGAGACATCAGAGCTCTTTCTGCCATGTAAGGATATAGCAAGAAGGTGGTGGTCTGCAACTCAGAAAGAAGGCTCTCTCACTAGGAACCAACAGTGCTGTCACTCTGATCTTGGACTTCCAGGCCCTGTAAAATTAATTCCTGTTGTTTAAGGCACGCTGGTATTTGTTACAGCAGCCTACAATGGGTAAGACAGATTTTGGCACAAAGAAGTAGGATGTTACTACAACATGCCTAAAATTGTGGAGGGGACTTTGGAGCTGGGTAATGGGAGAGCCTGGAGAGTTTTGAGGTGAGTTTCAGAAATATGGGTGACTCCAGTGATGCCTCAAACGGAAGTGAGGAACATGCCAGTGGAAACTGGAGCATTCCTTGTTAGAGAATGGCAAAGGACTTAGCTTAACTGTCCCCTCAGGCCTTGTGGAAGGTAGAACTTTGGAAGGATGAAACTGGATCTTTAGCTGAGGAGATTTCTAAGCAGAGCATTAAAGGAGTGGTAATTGTTCAGCAAAAAGGAACCAGAACTTGAGGATTGGAAATTTCTCAGCTTATCCATTTTGCAACAACTGAGACAGCTTGTTCTGAAAAGAACACTGATGTGGCAGAACCGCCATCTGATGAAGAGATCACGAATGGACTCACGGGCTTAATAGCCATTTCAGCAGAAGCTAGGAGCGGGATTGGGATCACACCTCAAT
The DNA here is from genome assembly GCA_004023785.1 of Mungos mungo. Classification (NCBI taxonomy): domain Eukaryota; kingdom Metazoa; phylum Chordata; class Mammalia; order Carnivora; family Herpestidae; genus Mungos; species Mungos mungo. The sequence goes on from PISW01005130.1 coordinate 79,734, forward strand.
GATACAGATAGCTTGAATGAAAGGGGACAGAAAAGACAACATGAAATGGAGGGAAGCTGTTGGACTTCTTAGGTGGTCCTACAGGACCACATCATTGAGCATGCACTATTCATCAAGAAGAGGGATGATGGACCAGGAGGCAATCCAGAGACCACCAGGGTCACTGTCTCAGTTTCAATAGGCCAGACAGTCCCTGACCCGAGGCCTGGGACCCAGGACCACCCTGCAGACATGTGGGGCTGGGAACAACCTGTGAAGGATTGGGGGAAGGGCTTCCCAGAGGCTTGGGAACACGACTCCCACTCAGCAGACCTGCAAAGGTGGGACCCCCACCCCAGTGGGTCCAGAAGGTAGAGCAATGACCCAAAGGGCATCATTCCCAAGGTTTAATATCTCATGAAGTTTTCCTTGCTTGACTTGCTTGGGACCCATCACCTTTCCTTCTTTCCTGTTTCTCCATTTTGGAATGGGGCTGTGTCTTCCCATGCCTAGAGGTATGTAAGTTCTCTGGATTCACAGGTGCACAGATGGAGAGGGAATCGTGCATGGGTCTAACCCATGTCTGGTGTAGATACTCAGATGAGACTTTGGATTTTAAAGATTAGAGTTGATGCTGAAATTAATTAAGGCTCTTAGGGCTGTTGGGATGGAATGGATACACTTTGCCTGTGAGATGGATAGAAATGTGGAGCGCAATGGGTAGAATGCCGTGGATTGAGTATTTGTATCCCTTCCAAGTTCATATGTTGACGCCCTAAGGTGGTGGTATTTACAGACGAAGCCTAAGGGAGATGATGAGGTCACGAGGATGGAGCCCTACAATGAGATTAGTGCCCCTAAGAGAAGAAGAGACAGCAGAGCACTGTCTCTGCCGGAGGAGGATGAGGATGCAGCCCAAGGAGACTGTGTACCAGACAGGAAGGAGGCTCTCCCTAGAACCTGACCATGGTGGCATCCTGATCTCAGACTCCAGCTTCCAGAACTGTAAGAAATAAATTGCTGCTGTTTACGCCACCAAGTCTCTGGCATTTTGTTAGTTAGCCCTAGCTGACCAAGACAGTTCCCATTATCTGTTAAAGTGACTGTTCCTGAAGAATATACTGATAACTGCTTAAGCTACTATCCCTTTCAGGCACATGTGACCTCCAGTCTAAACCCAAGCCCCCAGGAATGGAGTGCCCACACGGGCCCCTGAGCCATGTTACAGTCAGTGGGCAGATGTTTTTGAGGCAGAGGGGGACCCGCCACTGGGACAGCTTCTCTTGTACATCGTACCTCCCAGCAAACACTCTCTGCCCACACCTGTTGGTAGTCTTGGCTCTGAGTCCTGAAAGCCTGCTCTCTGGGAAGGAGCCTGATCTCACAGGAGGCAAGGATACTAACGTCCCTGAAGCAGGTTTCCATCTTTGCTGCCTCCCTCTGGCTATAAAATTGGGCCTGCTGATTACAAAGGAGCCAAATGGCAGGTGGGAGGAGGAGAGAGTGGGCTCTGACCTCTCCAAGGACACCTGGCGTAGAGACAATAAGGAAAGTCATCTGGTGGGTTTCCACATATTTTCTTCCCCTGTTGTTTCTGCTTTAGCATTTGGGGAGAAAAAAAGGCATTCTGGGAATGCAAGCGGGTCCCACTAGGAGAAACGCATGGCCCTTGTAGGGGCTGGGTCCTTGGGGAATCCATGCTCTCTGGAGCTCTCTGGGGCTTCCTGGCCAGGGAGTGACCAAGCCTCTTCAGTTACCTATTCATTTGGCATCTCCCATGTGTCCCACTGTGTGCGGGCTACAGGGAGACAAGTATGTACAGGAAAACACCCCCCACCACTGCTGGGGGCCCGCAGCCTACTGTGGGAGTTGGGCTCATAGATCATTCCTGAAGAATGTAAGGAGGCCTGCGGGAGACATGACAGAAACACAGGTGCTGAGGGAATGCAGAAGAGCTTGAGGAACTCCTTCTGGATGCTCAGGGAGGGCTCCCAGCAGGACAGGTCAGAGTTCATGAGGCAAAGAATGGGGTGGGTACCGACAAGTGGCATGGGGCTGGGTTTGGCACCCAAGCAGGGGCAAGGACCTCAAGGGCCTGTGGGTTGCACTGAGCTATTTAGAGTTTATCCACAGTGGGTGTTGGGACTCATAAGAAGGTTTTCAGCAAAGGCAGGGGGTAGCTTCCTCCATAAGGAATGGCATGCAGTCACCTGAAACCTGGGCTACGCCGGGACAGAGCAGCAGGGGTCTCAGCCCTTGGACCCTCTGCCCTGGGGCTGGCTTCCTGGGATGTGGCTGATGACTGGGGACCTGCTAGTCCCCTCTAACCCAGGACAGTATTCCCTATGGGTTTAGGCCCATATTTGCTAGAGATTCTTATATACCTTCAAGTCGTTCTGGAAGATACCTTCAAGTCATGTTGGAAACCTTTGGTGCAGCTTCTCCAGTCATGGATTATGATGTATTGAGAGGTTAACCTCAGCTGGAGGAGACGACTGGGAGCCGCAGGATGGGGAACAAAGCCTGCCCACCATAAGAGGAGGGATGCAGGAGGGCAGGACCAAGTGCATCTTTGATCGTGAGGCCAATGTCAAGAGGGTTCGGCAGCTTGGTAAAGGCCAATGTGGGCCATCTAGGGACCAAGCAGGGGTATGGGCATGTCTCCAGAGTAATGGCCTTCAGTTCTCTGTTTATTTATCTTCTGAATTGATTTAGGCTTACTGTGCTGGTACCTAACCCAGTTTGGGTGCCTGTTGGGACTACCACTTTGTGGGGAAGGGACAGTGTCTCCCCTAAAGAGAGTGTTCTCATCCTCCACTTCAGTCTTACCCAGAAGTGTGGAGTCCACAGACACCCAGAACTCTGAAGGCAGTTCCTAGCTGACAGAGGGGAGCATCCTTCTCTCCTTGGTCCCCATTTTCCTAGCTCTCAGCCACAAGGGGACTGTATCCAGGCAGGAGCTCTCAGCATGGGAACCAAGCTGGCATCCATCACATTGAGGCTGGTACTGGGTAGGGAGGGAAAAGGGCCAGGGCGTGTCCCTGTAAGCCAGATTGGCCAGTTGTCTATAATGCTTTGCATTTTTTTTTCTTATTGCATCCTTGAGCTTCCAGTAAAGCTTGTTTAACTGTCCCAGCATAGGCAAGGATGAAAGAAAACGTGGCCTGATTGGAAAACGGCCTTAAAGAAGCCATGGTGCTCCCAAGGCCAGCCAAGTTGTGTTGGTGGCGGTGATAATGATGGGGAGAACTCAAGGGAGGTGACTCTGAGGGCAAGAAGGGAGCCTTGTGTCTCACTGCGTTTCCTCCCCTGGTTATTTGCTTTCTTGCAGACCTGTACCCATGGAGGATCCAAGTTGGTTTAAAGGGAGGTTAATGGTTCTTTTGTAACTTTAACTCATGGGACTCCAGGAACAGGTGAACCTTGAAAGACGAAACTATTAGTTCATATTGAAGAAGCAGCAGAGCTCCCCCACCTACCTGCCCACCAGGCTGGAGGTCAGGGCCAGAATTGGGTCCTAGGTGGGGCAGGGCTGAAATGCAAGAGGTCAAAGGGCTTCAGCTATGACTGTACCAAGTCAGGGTCTCAGGCTGTGGAACAAGCCTTCACCTTCCTCCTCCCCTCCTAAAAATGTCTACAGAAAAATTTACACGCATGTATAAGGGAGCCCAGGTGTGCACCCACAACACACATGCTCTCACATGCTGCTGTCTTCTCTACTCCATTCCCAAAAGACAGAGCAGCACAAAGGGACTTGGACTTTCCAACAGTCTTGCAAACAGATGAGCTTGACTTTAACTCCATTACCAGGGCTAATCTGTCCCAACTCCCATCTGATTCACGCAGGAAATGGGCTCATTCATTATGGATGGTGTGTGCACTTTGCAGACTCCTCCAGAGGAATCTGTTAAGCCGTGTGCAGCGACACTTCCCTTAAGCAAAGGGAAGGGGCTAAGACATGTCTCCCAGGAAAAGGTCTGGGCTGAAGGAGAAATGGCTAAGGTGATTCCTCTCCAACCACCCCCCCACACACACACACAATGGGCAGCTGCTCTGTGCCTTTCACTGCCCCTCTCACTGCCACACTCACTGCCCCTGTGGGTGACCTTACCACTGTGGCGTCATCTTCCCAGGCAGCTCGGCAGCCATTTTGCCCAAGCCCTCCTTGGTTTACAGGCTGTGGAACAGGGAGTCTCAGGGAATTACTCTGGAGCAATTAGTTCTAAGGCAGGGGTTCTCAGCCTTCAGGGCACAACAGAATCTTCTCAAGGACCTGTCAAAATCCAGACCACTGCACCATATCTCCAGAGCTTCTGACACAAGTCCAGGTGAGCCTGAGGATTTCATCTCTAACAAGCCTCTCTGCAATGTCGATGCTGATGCTGCTAGTCCAAGGACCACACTTTGAGAACCACTGGTCTGCCTCCTTACCTGACCACCATAGCCACCACCATTTTCCTCCCAGGGGATGCTGGGAAAACACATGTGCTTCTTCCTCTTAGATGCCTTTTTTCAGTCACCACCTTCTGCTGTGCTTTATTTGCCTGTCTGCCTGCCCTCCCAGACTGTCTGTCCCTAGAGAACGGGACAGGTGTCTTTGTTACTTATGGATTCCCAAGGGAAGGCTTAGCTGTGCTCAAACTGCTGAAGAGCAGTGGTGATCTCTGCAAAAGAAGGGCTGTTACTTTGTAATTCTAGATACTGTTATCTTGTTTGGGTTTTTAGAAGGAGAATGACTCGCGGATTGTTGTGTGACTAAAAACTTACATCGAGAGAATGAGAAGACAAGTCACAGACTGGGAGAAAATATTCGCAAAAGACACATCTGACGAAAGGTTGTTATCTAAAATATGCAAAGAACTCTTCAACCTCAACAACGGCAAATAACCCAATTTAAAACAATGAACCAAAGACCTTAACAGACACCCTACCAAAGAATATACAGATGGCAAGGGAGGCGTAGAAAGATGCTCCACCTCACTGTCATCAGGGAATTGCAGAGTAAAACACCAACGAGCTGGCACCACTCAGCTTTTAGGATGACCAACAAGCCAGAGCGCTGACAACACCGAATGTTGACTGGGGAGGTGGGGGAGGAGCAACAGGAACTCACACGCTGCTGGTGGGCATGCAAAATGGTAGTCTCTTTGGAAGGCAGTTAGCAGTTTCTTACAAAACTAACCATCCTCTGACCATCCAGTCCAGCAATTGCTCTCATTGGTATTTACCCAACGGAGTTTAAAAATCTGTAAATGTGGGGGCGTCTGGGTGGCTCAGTCGGTTGGGGGACCGGCTTCGGCTCAGGTCATGATCTCATGGTTCGTGGGTTTGAGCCCCGCATCGGTCTCTGTGCTGGCAGCTGGCTCAGAGCCTGGAGCCTGTCTTCAGTTTCTGTGTCTCCCTCTCTCTCTGACACTCCCCTGTTCATGCTGTCTCTCTCTGTCTCTCAAAAATAAATAAAAAACATTCAAAAAAAAAAAGTTAAAAAAAAGTCTGTAAATGTGGATGTTTACAGCAGCTTTATTCATATTCTGCAAAACACAGAAGCAACCAAGACATCCTTCCGTTGGGGGATGGATAAACTGTGGCACATCCAGACAGGGGAATATTATGCAGTGCTAGAGAGAAACGGGGTGTCAAGCCATGAAAAGACATGAGGGAACCTTATGTTCTAAATGCAGATTACTAAGTGAAAGAAGCCAATGTGAAAAGGCTCCCTACTGTATGTTTCCAACTACACGATATTCTGGAAAAGGTACAACTATGGAGATAATAAAAAGATCAGGGGGTGCCAGGGGATAAATAGGCAGAGCACAGAGGATTTTTTTAGGGCAGTGAAAATGGTCTCTATGATACCATAATGGTGGACACATGTCATTACACGTTCGTCCAAACCCAGAGAAGGTACACAACACTGAGAATGAGCCCTAATGTAAACTATGGACTTTGGGAGATAATGATGCATCAACGTAAGCTCATCAGATGTAACAAATGTACCACTTGGTGAGTGATGTTGACAATGGGGAGGCCGTGCATGTGTGAGGCCAGTGGGTGTATGGGAAATTTCTGTGTCTTCACTTTAATCTTGTCACAAACCTAAACTGCTTTAAAAAATTAAGTTAAAAAATCAAACCAATGGAAAAAAGACTATTCCTTTGACCAAAGCATCCTCTTTAAAGATACTAACTCCGCTATCCCACAACCCTACTGAATCCTCAAATGGGTTTAGCTAGTAGCATTACTGAATGCCCAGTGCTGCTGGAAGAACTTTATATTACAGATTTATTTAGTCCTCACAACAGCCACATGATGTGGATACTGTTTATTATCCATGTTCCCATATGGAGAAACTAAAGCAGAGGGAGGTTAACTATCTTATTCAAGGTCACATGCCTCATTACCAGTGGGGCTGACATTCACCCCTGGCAGACTAATTCTAGGATTTGTGGTCTTGACCTCGAGGGAGTCTGTACCACCTGTTATGTACGCCTTGAGGATGGTCAGAAGATGGAGTCTTACTTATTTACCCCCTTTGTTCTAAAGAAGATTGGAGGGAACTGCTACCTGATTTTCTTATCCAGAGCTTAAATTGCCTGGAAACATTACCTTTAATTAAATTTGTGCTAGAAACACAATACAAAAACATAAGCTCAAGCACATGGGCTTACCAAAAAAACAAAGCAAAACAAAACAAAAAAACCCATAAAAAAACCCCTCATCAAAGTAGACGTGATCAATGGCTTATGAGATTTTCTGTTCATATGGGTTTCTCACTGATTACTGGAAGGCATGAAGCAGCAGGTGCCAAAAGGAGAGGGAAAATTTATGGGGGAAAACTTTAAATACTGAACATTCTATTCATTACCTTGATTTCTTCTGTGCATTTGGGAAGAGAGCTGCATCATTTGATTTTAGCGGAGGAACCCCGTGGCACTGCTCTCAGAGCCCCTGGATTCCTTACCAGTGGCGCTTGAAGATTCTGGACTGGAGTGTGTTTCAGAGGAGCTGAGCCCCCATCCAGCCTTGCTAAGTCGGCATCTTCAGGGGCTGGGGAGGGGAGGAGTCTGGTCTTTCTAGTTTGTCAAAGAGGCACCACAGGTGATCCCAATGTGAAGCCAGGGTTGAGAGCCCCCTGGAAGGTCCCTTCAAGTTTGAAAGTTCTGATTCTCCATCTGAAATCCCTCAGTTTTCTAGTATCTTATGATCCTATTCTTCTCCTGCAGCCCTACAGTCCTGGCCCTGCCTTTCCTGAGGACTGTGCTGGGTTGGTTTGGAATTTAATCACTTCCTCGGAAGCAGAGCCCAGCTCCCTAGGGGGCTGCTGGTTCACCCCCCACCTCCCCGCCCATGCAAGGCCAATGGTTTTTATTTCTGGTTTCTGATTTTATTTATTTCCCCACCTCAAAGCTGTTCTTCTGCATACAGAGAACACTAGCTGCCTGCTGCCTGCATGGGCCAGGGCTGCCGTGACCTGGGCCACAATGAATGGCGGAGTGCGCCCATCACACTGGCTGAGAAGCGGGTCCCCTTCCTGGGGGTGATTTATGTGATGTGGCAAGGCCCTGCCTGCACCAGAACATCTCCCCAGGAGCTTCCCAGCATAAAGCTTTGGGATGGAAGGGGCAACACAGGCCTTGACGACAGGGGGCTCCTAGAAAGTTCTGCTCTAACTCAGAGGACTCAGCTCTGCCCATTTTCCCTTCTGCCTCAGGACGAACTCAGCCAGGGTCTGTTCTAATGAATGCTTACCTCCCCCTCGCCCCCGTTCCGTTGCCAGCGGCCAATTTGGAGGACACAGCCCTTGGGAGGATGAAGGTCTGTGTCGGAGACCACAAAGAGGGGGTAGAGAGGACACCATCATCTGTACCTGATCTCTATTTGTCACATTTTCTACCTCACTTCCCATCTACGCCCTTCTCTCGGCTTCCCTCCCCCGCCCCCCACCAGGGTCCTGCCAAGTGTCTCAGTCTGGATCTAAATGGGAAAACAGAAATCAATTCAAGTACACAATGGAGGGAGTGTATTGCAGGCCCTGGTTACACAGATGTTAGAGGAGCCAAGAGCCAAATGGAGCAATGAAGTAATTTAGAAATTAGCAAACCTCCAGGAGCCACTGCCAGCTCCGGAACTTGACAGAGAAGGAGAAGGCTGGCTACTGACACAGCCTGGGAGCTGGGGTCCCCTTGGACAGCTGGGACCGTGATGGCGGCTGGAGCCGAGGCTGACCCATGGCTGCTCCAGGCAGAGAGAGGGGCCATCCCCTGCCATTTCTTTTCCCGAGCCTGCACTGCACTCCCCGCTGGGGAGACGGAGCCCCAGACACAGACACAGAGTCTGGGGAAGGAAGCCTGCGGCAATGAGCTGCAGGAGAAAGGCAGGGCAGGGCTTTGAGAACAACAGGCCCAAGTCCAACACAGTGGGATCCCCAGACCACCCTGTGCTGAGACCTTGAGGTCCCCTAGCCAAGATCCCACTGCTAGTTCAGGTTCCAGCCAAGGACTCTGCCGACTGCCCCAAGGATGGGACCCCATGGAGGGCCGCCCCTGGGTTGGATATATGGGGCTTCTGTCCCTGGCCCTCTTCCTGACGATCAAGAGCTCCTTTGACACTTGAAGGCAGGTGGCTAAAGAGAGAGGGCTGTGGTAATGGGGGCTCACTGATCTTTTCTTTCTGAACTCCACCACGTGAGTCACTGTGGGAAAGACCATGCGAGGCACTCACCAAGCCGTCTCCTCCATCTGAGCACGTGGCACGGCTGGATCTCCTGGCATCCCCTGCACAGCAGCGCGGTCCACGTGACCAGTCCCAGCCAATGGCGTGCGGGCAGTAGTGACGTGGGTGTTTTGCAGTCCAAGACCCTTAAAAGCACGTGAGTTCCCCCAAATCTTCTTTCCCTGCCACCGCCAACTTGGTTGTTGACACATGTCGACATGATGCTGTAAGATAGAAGCGGCCAGAATCTCTAGAGAAGATGGCTGCCCCGGAGAGTGAAAACCTCCGCTGGAATGCATGCATTAGAAAACAACAACAATATCAACAACACTTTATTGTGTTAAGATACGGAAACTCTGAGGTTTCCTTTGTTTAGTTGGTTTGTGTTTTTTAATTTTGTTTGTTTACGTGGCGTTACAGAAATAGAGTTGCTATACGCCGTAATGCATTCTCCCAGGACACGGTTAGTCCCCCTCATATTCTCTCCCAGGCCCTGGGACAGCCCTTGTCCCAGTTCTGTGTTTTCTGCTAAGACCACCATCTCCGTGGAAGCCAGGGGCTGCCTTAGACATCGCAAGCCAGCAGAGCGGCTGGTGCAAAGGAGAAACTCAGTAAGGAACTGTTGACTCAGTGGATTGGTGAGTGAACAAATGAACAAACCAAAGCCAGCTAAGTGCGTCTTAGAACTAGATCCTGGCTTATACTGGGGCACCAGAAGGAAAACGCCGTCCAAGGAAGCCAGGATATAATTCAGGGGAAGCTTTCCGGGTCACAAAAACGATCTGTGAAATACAAGGCAAGGCTTTTTAGAAGTGAAACACCAGCCTTGCCGATCTGGGAGGAGGCAAGGAGAAAACCCAAAGGGACCTGGGATCACAGGGGACACAAGCCTGATAACATCCTTAGTGACAGGCCAGCCTACACCTCTGGGACAGGACCCAGGAAGGAGGAAGCAGCACATGCAAGACAGGGTGCGATCATCCCACTGCACTTGGCCTTCTCCCGGATCTTATTTTAGCTGTCACATTTAAGAAGGATTTGGAGGTTCTGGGGCAGAGCCAGAGCCAATAGGAGAAAGGATGAAGAGTAGGGGCAAAAAAATAGAACCTGTAGGGAAAGCCTAGGGGAAGTGGGAGTTAAATGGGACTGAGGGAGGCAGGTGCATGCTAATGAGCACCTCTCTAGTTTGGGGGAGGGACCAGAATCAGGGGACGTGGGTTCATATAGCAGCAGAGAGGCTTGGGTGCCACCCAGGCAGCGAAGCTTGGTTGAAAGGCAGCCATACTTTGGGGAGATAGGGCGGCTGCTCAGGAGGTCTCCGTGGGCCCTTCCCTGGTTCTAAAAAGGGCCAGGCACAAAGGCTGACTGGGGCATAATGTCCCAAAGGTGTGGGAAGAAGAGAGATATCTAATAATGTCCCTAGTGCCATAGGACAAGCAGGGAGAGGAGCCTGACCAGCACCTGCCAACTCTGGTTTACAGGTCTGAGGCTGAGGGGCGTCGTGGGAGCCTCGTGGATCCCAGGGTGTCAACACAGGAAGGATCCTGTGAGGAGCAAGAGAAATCAAATATGATTTCCCTGCGAGAGCAAACTGGTCAGGTGCCCCTAGCTAATGGGCCTCTCTGTTGTCCGCTTTCGCCAGTTTCTCAGCAGGAGATTTGTCCCTCTTCCAGATCACATACCTCTAGGTTCTCTGCGTCCCTCCTCCCACCCTCAGCGTGGCCCCCACACTCCCCCACGTGTCTGCCTCCTTCTCTCCACCAGGGGGCAGTCTCTGGGCTTCCTCCTGCTTTTCAATTACTTGTAAGCCAAGCCACAGCCCTAAGCGGGTCCATGAGGGGGACTGCTCCCAGCTGCGCTGGGAAAACAGCTAACACAGCGGTCCCCCACTAATTTGTCTGCCGGTGGAGAAGTTCATTGGTGCGCCCTAGTCGTACCTGGCCCCTCCCCTCTTTCTCCTGTAGGGTCGCTGCAGTCGCCTCTGCACCTGGCCACTAGAGGGCACCATGCCCTCACCACCACCCCAGCGATTCTGCCCTTTCCTATTTCCCTCTTCCTTGTAGACAAGCCCCATTGACCTTGCACAAAGGAACCGATGAGGAAATTCCAGGACAATTGAAGGGGCTTAAGTCAAAAGGTGTACAAAAGCTGAAAGATAGATAAAAATGTGTGCCTGGCACTGTGCCAGATGTTAGGGATTAAAAGATAAATAAGACCCCTAGCTGCCCACTTCTCGGCCTTAAATGGGAAATGGACAAGGCACTGGGCTATTAACTACGCCTTGAGGATGAGCCCAGGGTTAGAGAACTGTATCTGCTGAGGGAACACCCAAAAGGTGCCCCTGTTTCCTGACTGCCGAGGAGCTCAGGGAAGATTCCTGTAGGAGCCAGTCTTAAACGGCGAGCAAGGAGTAGCTAGTGAAGGAGGGAAGGGCATCCCATGGAGTGGGACTAGCACAGGCAGAGGCTCAGGAGCATGAAAGTGTTCAGACTGGAATGCAGGGTAATTAGAGCTATGTCATAGTTCGGAAAACAGGATCTGCTCCTCTGCTCGCCGGTTGGAGGAAACCCCAAGTACCCTAGTCTAAGAAGCCTAGCAGGGTTCCCAGGCTTTCCCATTGTCCTACTCTCCTCCTCCCCTCCCCTCCCCCTCCTCCTCTCCCTCCCCTCCTCCCTTCTTCTTCCTCCCCTCTCCTTGCCTCTCCCCTCCTTCTCCTCCTTCCCTCCCCTCTCCCTCCTCTTCTTCCTCCCCCCCCCTTCCCTGAAGGGGGTGGATGTCCAAATTTGGGGGCAAGGAGCTACCACTTGGTCCTCATTGGTGCTCCCTGAATACTGATCTCTGGTTCAGATATGACTACGATTCCCATTTTGCTAATGTGATAGCCAGGGCTCAGAGAGATCCAGGGGGCTGCCCAGGTTACACAGTGAGTGAGTGACAAAGTGAGCCTCTCATGGAGGCCGTCTGGCCCCAGATCCTATGCTCCAAGGAGAAGGGACCTTGCCCAAATGTCCTCTCTGCAATAAGGCCAACATTAGCCATTTTTAAAGCAGATTTTTTAAAAGAAATAATCTTCAGATTACAAAACTAATGCATGCTCTTTATTTTAAAAATCAAACAATATAGAAATGCATAATATTGACAGTAAAATCTCTTCTAATTCCAACTGTCCCTTTCCAGATAACTACTATGCACAGCTTGGTGTCTATACTTCTCTACATTTCCGTGGGTTTGCAAATATATAGCAAATATATATTATTGTATGTTTTCTAAAATGACATTAGGCTTGTCTGCAATTTGGTTTTTTCACTTAGTCAGTCTTGGACAACTCTCCACACTCGTACGTACTGCTCTAGAAAGTGGAGTCTCTTGTGATCCCATTTATCTCTGAGGAAGCTGGGCTCACGGAAGGTAAGCTGCCCCAGGCACGCAGCCCACAAGGGACAGGCTTGTCAGCCTGGCAGGATCTGGGGCATCCAGTGGGGAGCTGCCCACAGCTACACCCGCCCACTCAACACTTTTCTCCCAGCAGCCTTGGCACCATCGTCAGATGCTGGGAATTTTTAGGAATGGATTTTTGTGTCATTTGTAATAGATCAGAAATATCCCAGCAAGACAGATTGCCTAAACCTTTAGGGTGGTTTTCTGTGAGCTGATAAAGTCCTGTCAGCTGAAAATCAAGGCTCATCCCTCTTGTTTGTCAATGATTTTTCCCCACGGGAAGGCAGCCTTGGGTAGCAGCTCTTTTTGGGTGGGAGGTGGGGGGAGGGGCAGAGTGCAGCAGGACAGACCTGCTCACCCGACAGCCTCCTGAAATAGCCAAACATCTGGACTGGAGGAGGCAGGCATCACCAGGATTCAACCAGAAGAATCCCTTCAACTCCTGCTTCTCAACGTGTGGTCTTGGCATCACCCAGGAGCTGATTAGAAATGCAGAATCCCAGACTCCAATCCAGACTTGCCAAATCAGAATCTGCATTTTAACACAACCGGCAGGGGTTCCTTATGCAGAGCATGAGCAGCAAGTCTTTGTCTTAGGTAGTATTCCAGAGCCTGTAAAGCCAGCCCCTGGCTCCTTTCCTAGATGTGTGTAGCTGATGTACTCAGTATTAGAAACTTAATGAGAGCTACCATTACAGGGAAGTTTCCAGGCAGCACTGCGAGTGTTTTGCTTGGATTGCCCCATTTAACCCTCCCAAGGACTCTCTGAGATGGGGTACCATCACTATACCGAGAAGAAGTCGAGATGCAGAGAAGTTACCTAACTTCTCTGAGGTCACATGCCAACACGCAGGTGAATGGGAACTCCACGCCTGTCCCCCAGAATGGGAACCACTTCACTACGCTGCCCGCAGGAAGGTGGGGAGGCTGACATGGAGCGTTCTGACAGGCATCTCCGGAGTGGCATTTCTAAGCTCTTGCCAATACATCTTGTTTTATTCTTCCCCCTCCCCGCCTTCTGCCTCCCCAAAGACAGATCACCTTAGAGAAGGCGAGAGAGGGCTCAGCATTACGGAGATGGGGAAGTAAAGGCAGCATGTCACATTTGCAAACCCTTTATCATTCATCTCCCTTTATCCTCCCAAGAACCAAGCGAGATGAGGTAGGTGTTATTATCCCCATCAGACAGATGGGAAAAGGAGGACAGACACGTCGAGTGACTTAGCCAAGGTCATATGAAGCTAAAACTAGCAGCTGGTTCTCCTGGAAGCATTTCCTCTCTGCAGGCTGCCCCCTTTTCTAGAAGATTCCATCCTGGTCTCCCTATCCTGAAGGCAGCCTATATCTCCTCTCAGTACTTCCACCACTCTGTGGGAGAACCCGGTCCCCAATGGGGCCTCAGCCTCTCTCCCAGGCTGCCTCCTGCCTGAAGCAATTATAAATCTCGGCATTTTCCCTTCATTCAGACCTGATGTTTAATTCATCGCTATTCTGGCTGCTTTAATGCAGAACATTTATTCAGCGGAATAGCTTTGTTTTGCCTCCCAAGCTTTATTCTGTTTAGAATACCATTTCCATTGCAGAGGGAACTTGCTGTGAACCACCTTCCAGGACTCCCCGCTTCCCATTCCCCAGGAGCAGCCCACCTCCGTCATCTGCAGGGACTCACCCTGGGGCTGCGAGTCAGCTTCAGCTCCTGACCGGGACTCCAGACTTTTCTGTTGTTGGTCCAAACACCTGACATTTTCCATTTGCTCCCCCTCCCTTTTGCCCAGGCCACATGCCCGGTATAAGGAGCTGCCTGGCTTCCTTTCTTGTTGCTCCCAAACTCCACAGCTGGGAAGGCTTAGCCCCCCCTACTGTGTGTCTCAGGCCCCACACCCCAGGTGGGCCTGCCTCTGCCCAGGACATCAGAAGTTAGAGGGACCCGAACACGGGTATCACTGTCATATTGTACCCTTGGAGATTCTGCCTCATGCCATTAACCGCTCCTTCAACTACCCCCAGTCCAGACAAATCTAGACCCTTGGGCCCCTGTCTTTGAATGTCATGCCAGGGCCTTACCTTTGGTGATAGATCTCCTGGCTGATAATTTCCATCGTCCTGAATATCAGCATATTTAAAGTCAAGAGGAAATGGTGAAGCCTGCTAAGTGTCTATACATTATCCATTCTCCCCCTCTTTTGCAGAAACAAAACGCTTAGCTGAATACCAGGCTTGAAATCCAGCTAACAGATAATCCAGCATCCCTTGCAGCTAGGTGGGTCCACATGCCCAGGTCCTGGCCAATGAGATCTAACTGCAAGTGTTATATAGGACTTATATAGAGCCTTCCTAAAAAGGAAAAGGCACCACTTTCTTAATCTCTTTTCTCTCCCTTGCTAGTTGAAATGTGGCTGCAAATGCTGGATCTCCAGATGACATTTTAAGACCATGAGGTGGAAGCCACATGCAGGGTATAGGAGAGATATAGACAGAAGGAGCTCAGGTTCCCGACAGTGAAGATCCCCTCTGTTTGTGTGGTTGGCTAGTCTCTGGTTGGCTAGTTTCTTTTCACAAAAGCGATAAGCTTCCATCTTGTTTTAGCTACTTTATGTTGTATCTCTCAGTATATACAGATAGTCAAATTGATTCCTAAGTAAGGAAGACACATTTCTTTACCTGTTTCTTCATCTGCCTGATGGGAACTGCTTAACTGCGAAGGCCAGTGTCTGAACTAGTTTCAGATACAACATATATGGATGGGACGCATATAGGAATGAGGGACGGGAGAGATACAGTGCAGGGACTAGGGGTCTGGGACACAGAATTAAGAACACATGAGTATCATTCAACCGCTCACTGTACAGATGACAACACTGAGTTTCAGACAGAATTAATCATTAGTTTGCAGTCAGAAATTCAACCCACTCCTCCACCACCACTTATAGAAGGCTTAGAAAGTCTCAGAGAAAATCTGACGCGTTTTCCAACGTTGCCCTGCACTGGTCCTGACTGTAAGAGTCAGAGCTTGCCTGTAAAGGCTCTGTTCCTTTCTTCTCTTGTGAGATGTGTTACTTCAGTAAGTACCAGACTGTTCCTTATCATCATACAAAGCAGATGCAGGGGGAAGAATCAATCCTTTTTGGGGTGAAGCTGCTCACTAGGAGGTGACCTGCTTCTTCGCTGCCTGAGGCTGGAGGAGGGCAGGTTTTCCATTTTTCTATCCCCAGCTCCCCCAGTCTGTCCATACAGGGTGAAGGTCAAGCACAGGCTCTGAGACCAGGCTGCCTGGTTCGAATACAGGCTCCACCACTTACTGATTGTGACCTTAGCAAAACCCCTCACCCTCCCCACGTCTCAGATCCCCCACCTCTACAAGAGATGATGATTTGTACCTACGTCATCAGGTAATTGCAGAGATGAAGTTAGGAAGAAACTAGAGTGTTAGCTATTGCTATTGTTTTCCCATGAATTTCAGATTAAGATCCCCATAGGAAATGTCCATGAGGTGCCTGGGTGGCTCAGTCGGTTAGGCGAATGAGTTCGGCTTAGGTTATGATCTTGTGGTCCGTGAGTTCGAGCCCCATATTGGGCTCTGTGCTGACAGCTCAGAGCCTGGAGACTCTTCAGATTCACTGTGTCCCTCTCTCTCTGCCCTTCTGCTGCTTGCTCTGTTTTTTTCTCTCTCAAAATTAAACATTGAGAAAAAACTAAAATGCAAAGGTCGACATCATGTTATTTTGCTCCTTTTCCATATTATCATGTAGTTCCTTGAGGGGAGTGAGCTGCTGGCCCATCAGCCTTTGTTCCTGAGTCCTTATAATGATACCTGGCACATGGTGGGTACTCCAACAAGAACTTGTGAACGCAGCTGGGTAGGAGGGGATTTTGTCTTCATTCTTCAGATGATCACCCTCTCCCCTTCTGTCCCCATCTCTCTTCTCCCTCCTTCCTCCCTCTCTCACTCTGTCAGGCTCTCTTATGTCCCTCCACCACCGTCCTCTCTCTATTTCACACTCTTGCTCTGTCTTTCTTTCAAACGCTTGCCCAGCTCACGCCAGCCTTCAGACTAGCATGCACCTCACCCGGCTGCCCATGCCCCATCCACACTGTGCTCTGCTGCCAGCTCAGCCCCCAGCTCAGCCAGCCTCAGCCCTGTGAGGAAGCCTCTGGTGCCCAGCCTGAGGATGGACACTCTGGGATCAGGGCTGCATGGGATCTTTGCTGACCCCTCTGTCTTTCAGCTTCCACATCCTTCAGATGAGGAGGAGACCAAGGGCCGGAGAACCTGAGGAGGCTGTCTTAGCACTGCACTGCCAGTCTGTCCTGGAGCTAGGATTAGAACCTAGACTTCTCAGCTCTCAGCCAGATGGTCATCTTGCTGCAGCATCCTGAGTCTGACTGGTGGAAACATAGCAGGAGACCGTGGAATGTCTGGTGAATGAATGAATGAATGAATGAATGAGTGAATGAGGAGGGAGAAAATACCCTTCTTTCTTGGAGTCCCTGGTGATTTGCTGGCCCCTGTCCCACTAACATAAGCACAGATGGCAGTGGGAAGGGGGCAGTCCATTTGTACTGAGGGGTCCCCAGAGGAGCTCCTGTCTCCACTGCCAATCTACCTGTGACTTCTTGGCATTCTCTCCCTCCACTGGCACCTGTGTGTGTAGAGACCATGTTTCTTGTTCTCTATGGAGAGATGTTTAGAGGTCTGAGCCCGTGCTCTGAGATTAAGCCTCTTCCTTGGGAGTCATGGCCCGGGTCCTTGTCTCTGTGGCTTTTTTGTCCACTCAGAGCCCTGTGTTCTGGCCGACACATGGACCAACAGTGCAGTCACTGTCGTGGTCCTATAGCTTGTTGCCAGCTCTGCACATTTTTTTTCTTCCAGAAGTGGCCCACCATCCAGCTTCCTGTTATCTCAAGTTAAGAAGAGATGTCTTGGGGCGCCTGGGTGGCTCTGTTGATTAAATGTCTGACTTCAGCTTGGGTCATGATCTCATGGTCTGTGGGTTCGAGCCCCACAGACTCTGTGCTGACAGCTCAGAGCCTGGAGCCTCTTCAGTTTCTATGTCTCCCTCTCTCTCACTGCCCCTCCCCCGCTCATGCTCTGTCTCTCTCATCTCTGAAAAATGAATAAACATTAAAAAAAATTTTTTAAAAACGAAGAGATGTCTTGACCTGACACCCCTTCTCCCAGAACCCAGCCCCTCTTTCTCTGTTCCTCCCCCCCATCTGGGATCCTCTGAATGCTACCTGGTGCAGCAGTTTCTCCTTTAACTGTTCTTGTCTTAATTCCATCCCCTGCAATTGGAGCCTGAATAATGAGTTATTTCACAGGAAGATTGATCTGGGTATTAGGGCATCGCTTAGTTTGCCA
This sequence comes from Mungos mungo, assembly GCA_004023785.1. Classification (NCBI taxonomy): domain Eukaryota; kingdom Metazoa; phylum Chordata; class Mammalia; order Carnivora; family Herpestidae; genus Mungos; species Mungos mungo. The sequence goes on from PISW01005130.1 coordinate 97,222, forward strand.
TTACAACAGCCAATTTTGGTTACATGCTCTGCTGGGAAGGGGAGAGGGCCAGGCTGCTGGAGCTTTCTAAAACAGGAGGCAGTGGGTGGGAGGAGGGGTGTTGGTGGAGGGGCAGAGGTGGCCCAGGGTGAGGGGGAGGGGAGGGGCGTGGCTGACCTTAGCCTGCATCTGTATTCTTGGAATACAGTGCTGGGAAAGAGACTGTAAGGGCTGAAAAAGATGTGATCCTTTCTCAAAGGGAGAGGAAGAGCTGGGGGTTGAGGCTGGAGGTGCCAGGAGTGGGGGGGGGTGCTCTGTCAAATAAACTGAGTGAAAAAACCCAAGTGATAGAAGAGTCCAGAGTCGCCAGTATTTCAAAGTGACGGAATGGCTGACCACCCCTCCCTGCCACATCCCATACAGTACCCTGTGGTCCGGGGGTTTGCAAACACCTCCAGGGCCTTCACAGCAACTCCCGCAGCAGCTGAGCTTCTCTTTGAACTTTGTCCTGTGGTTGAGAGCCCACCCTGTAAAGAGGGGGCAACTTGAACGTGGGGTCAGCTGAGAGGAGGTCTCCCCTTTGGAAAAGTCCCCCGTGCCTCTGAAGTTCATTTTCGTCGTCGATGTCACGGACATCTAACGCAGTCATGTTTGTGAAACGCTTGCTGTTACCTGCCCGGTATTATATGAACGCGAAGCGTTATTAGTGGTATCGTGCATCACCACAGCGGCAATCTCAAAACCCGTCTATGACCAAATGAGGCTGTGGACACAGAGGGGGAAGTGAGGGAAAGTCCAGCACTGGACAACAGCGGTCCCTTTCCACTCTGGTCACTGAAGAAGGACCATTGCCGTCTCCTCTGAGGACCCTAAATATCCCGGTGACCCGTACACTTCCAGCCTGGCCTGTGAAAGAGATAACCAGGGGGCTGGTGATAATTTGCCTGCAGCATTGGGGCCCCAATAACAGCGGAAGCTGAACAGGCTTTAGCTACATTACCAAAGCCATTAAAGTTATAAACCACTAAACAACCACAGCTTGCTTCCCATCATCCACCCCACAGGCATCCAAAACAAAACCAACAAGAATGTGTTAGAATAAAGCGGACACTGAGATTTATTAATAGCTTGTGTTTGCCCAGAGCTTTAAAAGCAAGCCCCCAGGCGTTGAGAACCTCACCTACCAGGCACTGTGGAGTGGCCTGGGGGAGCTTCCAGAGCACTCTGAACCCCACACCCCAGAAACGTCAAGGTCGGAAACTAATTTTGGGGACCTATTATAAGAGACTATTTCTGAGCACAGCAGCAGCATGGAGCATAGTGGGTGAGGATATTTGTGACATGGGGGCAGAGTTGAAGACCCTGGGCAGGCAGAACAGGCAGGAGGAGGAGGGCGATGCATGTGGAAACTGGGATTTGGGGATGAGAGTCCTCTATGTGTGAGTAAAGGCACTGACAGTATGAATTCAGGGGCAGAAGGAGCCACCAGCATCCGTGTCTGCAACCAGCCCTCATTTTGCGATCACTAGTAGGCTCTACAAACAGGGAGGTTCTGCAAACAGCACAGGTGTGTTAAATAGCTTCAGATTCTCTGAATAGCAGCCTGGTCTATACACAGAGAATAGTGCAGTCATCAGGGACCTGGTGAGCAGACGGCCACAGGATTTGTGCCCCAGGATTAAAGCCACAGACCAGAAGACCATCTGCTGGCACGCATAGGAGAGTATGGGTCAGTTTCAGTGTCTAAGTGACATCGTGGGCAGGATGGTTTGCCCAGAAGACCTGCACCATGGATGCCTCTCTGTGTGGCACCTGCTACCCTCAAACTAGAAGGATCGGAAGGTGGGCAAGTTCCCAATCCCTTCCCTATAGCTTCTCTTGGGTCCCCTGCATAACGGGGCTCCTCCTCGGAGTCTCCAGATGTCTGGCCGTGGAAGGCTTGGACCATACATTATTGAGAGGAAGGCTGGGCTCCTTGCAGAAGCTGAAGCCATTGCCAATTGCAACGTGCAGCATTGTTCAGTCCTTCTGGTTTACAGTCTGTTTGGACATCCATTATTTATGGCAGCTGAGTGGCTGTGGACAAGCTGAGACTCAATTAAGATAACGTTCCCCTGCACAGAAGTGGTAGTTAATGCTGAGAAGTTATTCCAACTCACTCTTTACACTGCACAGAGCTGGGATACAAAGAGACCAAGGGGCTGACCTAGAGACATCCAGAGACAGAGAGACAGAGCAGAGAACAGAGAGATGGAAGGGGAAAGAGGGAGGCAGACACATCCTGAGCCCAGAGCAAAAGGCGGGCCTCTGCCTCGTCTTCCTGCCTGCCTCCATGCTGGAATCCCTGCCCCGCCCCCCCCCCCCATCTAACAGGAGAGGGGCTGTGTCTCCTGGATCTCAGAGATCCTGGAGCCAGGTCTCCCCCTCTCCATGGCTGCCCTCCTTTCCTTGCCTCATCCTGTCTCCTGCCGGTCCCTCATCAGCCTGTCCCCTGAACAGGGGAGGTCTGCTGTGTCCAAGCACTATGGATGGAGCCTGCCAGGGGCAGTGGACGTTGCTGCACCTGCTGGGCTCCCCACTCCCCACGGCAGGAGTGGGTGAGAGGCAGGTGGGCAGAGGCTCCCGAGAGCGAGGGGCTGGGACAGGGGGAGGGAAAGTAGGTGGCAGAGAAGTGGCTCAGAGATTTGGGCAGGATGGGCAGTGAAGACAGCTAGAAGGGAGACCGTGGAGGTAGGGTAGGGTGGAGGGAAGAGGAGAGGGTGTCCAGGCAGGTAGGGAGATGGCGTACCTCGCACGGGTGTGGAGCAGGGAAAACCCACGACACAATCATGGCGCTTAAGTAAGAGGCCACAGAGGGGCCAGCAACAGCTGGCGAGGCCCTTACTGAGGTGCGTTGCACCTGCTGGTCACCTTTCTTGCCCCCCCAGTGTCACACAGCGGCAGGGCCTTCTGCCCACTCTTTCACGGCCTTACTCTGAACCCTTCCCTGCCTGTCACCAAGCAACTTCCCGGTGTGAATTGCTCCTGATTTCCATTTATCTTTGAGGCTTTCAGCTAAAGGGATTCACGAGGAGCCAGCAGGTCCATGGGCCTAATCAGGCCTGATGCATCTCTAACCAGACAGGGAGTGTGCGTCTGGATTTGTTGCCCGACAGGTACAGATGTCGGAGGCTCTCATCCATGAGACGGAATCACTCTCGGGGATTGAGAGGCTGAGCGGGCGTCAGTCAGAGGCAGGCTGCACATTTCAAACAAAGAAGGAGGCTGCCGGCAAAGCCCCCTCCGACAGACCCAGGTCAGCGGGCCTGGCACTTCGTACACTGAAATATGGAAGCCCTCCTACCTCAGAGCAGCGGACGTCTAAGGATGCTTCCTTTCTGTGGCATTTGCATCACCTCCTTTCAAAGGGAGCCCAGGAGCAGGCCCCACAGGGATGGTGCCCCTCTAGGCACTGGCCAGGGGAGGTAAAGGCACGGATGAAGTCTGGGCTAGAGCCCCAACTCTGCTATTCACTAACTGAAGATCATGGGTAGGTAGGTCCCTTCTCTGGCCCGAGTCTGTCACCTGGTCTCATACATGGGGCTGTTGTAAGCAGCTGGTGAGGGTCTCACTGCAGGAGGTGGCCCCGTCTTCTGTGCTCCCGTAGCACGTGGGGCCTCTGTTGGGTGATGCCATGGTCCAGGGGCCCTGACCCTGTACTTGTTAGCTGTGTGGCTTCAGGCAAATGACTTAACCTCTCTGTGATCCAGTTACCTCCTATCTAAAAAGGTGACAACGCCCACTTGTTCAGGCCAGGCCGATGAGAGAGTTAATACCTGTGAAGCCCCAGGACAGGAAATGTTGCTGGTTTTTTTCTTAGTGGGGAGGGGGGATATTTTGGCACCACCTCTATGAGTTAGAAGGCTCTTACTTGCTCATCTCGTCCCTCCCCATCAGCCCAGGAGCCCGTCAGGGGCTTGGACTATATCTATGCAGCCTGGATCCTGGTAAGAAGGAGATGCTACATGAATCCATTGTGATGAACTGATAAAAGAGAAGCCAGCATGCAAAGATAATGTGTCACTGTAATGCCACACAGATGCACGAGCTCTGCCTGGATTTGGCCTCTTGGCCGGTGAGGACTTGGGCTAGCGGCTCCCCTCTGAGCCTCCGTGTTCGCATCGTGATACAGATAATACCCTCACCTCAGAGAACCGACTTAGATGGTATCTCTGAAGCACCTAATACAGTCAAGGTCTGGGGTGGGTACTTAAAACTATGGTGGCTGGGGCAATCCTGTGGAGACTCACCCTGGAAAAATGAAGACGGCCCAGAATGTCCCACCCTTCCCTGCCCGGGCCCCCTGTCCCTTCTGCTGCCCTACACTACTCCAAGGCAGTGCCTCAGGCTCCAAAATAACCCAGCCTGCCCCTAAGCCTGCAGACCTCTAGCCAACTGGCAAGTTGGAGTGTGGCTGAGAACAGATAGCTCCCATCCCATTCTCAGGGATGAAGAAGTGTTACGTTTCTGAGGGCCACAGGCATTCACAGGAAGTATGGAGATGCGTTCACCAGGTAGCAAGCAGGCAAATGTTAATAGTAGTAAGTAAGACAATAGGGAGCCATAGGGGTCAGAAAGAATAAGCGGGCACAAGCATTGAAATTTAAAGTTGTGAAACTGCGGTTGGCCAAAGGAAGCATTTGGTTGTGGGTCCCCAGCTTGCCGCCCCTGAGACAAAGGGGCCTGGAATGGTGAACCTGGAGGCCGAGGGCTGAGCACAAACGGGGTAGCAGCATGTCCCCCACCTTCAGATCATTCCAGAGCAGCTCTGAGTCTCCTACCCCAGCGAAGGGAGCCAGCTCCTCTCTGCTCCTCTCAAAGGGAGCCCAGGAGCGGGACCCACAGGGACGGTGCCCCTCCGGCTGCCAGGAAGGCCTGCAGCTCAGTGGCCATCCTCCCCCCTCCCACCCCCCCACCCCCCCAGCACAAGCAGAGGACAGTCCTGTCCTTTCCGGGTATAGAAAGGCTTGGGATTTAAATGCCAGTGGATGGTATCAGAGCAGCATGGCAGCCACCAGTTTAAACTGAATGGAAGAAAGGAAGGAAGCCCCACTCAGCAGCTATCAGGTTGAAGCAGGAGGGTGGAGAGAAGCCCTGTGCTTCCACGTTCCATCCTCAGCCGCCTGCCCGGGTCAGAAGGTGCTGGAAGGAGGTTGCATGGGTGGGGTGTGGCGGAGAGAGGGCAGAGCTCACAAGGAAGGGCCCAGGAGGCACCCTGTTCCATCTAGCAGTTCACCCCACCCGTGGCTCTCAACCAGACAGACTAGGTTCAAATCCCAGCTCCTCGACCAACTAGCTCTGCGACCATAGGCACCTTCCTTACTGTCCCTGAGCCTCAGTTCTGCATCTGCAACACTGGGGTGATGATAACTACTCTCAGCTCTGAATGGCACTGGGCCGGTCACTCAACAGGCAGCGATACGCAGCAAATAGTATCTTTAATTTCCACCCACTGCAGGGTTGCCCACCACCAGCTTCTGGCAGACCATCTGTGTCTAGCTCAACATGCCCAGTGATGGCCCCTCGGTGCGGGGTAGGAACGCTAAGCCTTTGCCTTTCAACTCCGCTGTGAGTTTTGGTATCCTGAGAAAGAAATCCAGAAAATGTTTCTACTATATATAGCTTGACTGGTGGTGGATACCAGAGAGGTGGGGCAATCACCTGATTAATGGGCTCAGTTAACAACAGTAGCAGTGACCCTGGCTCACATTTACCAGGAGCTTACTTGCTGGTGCTGCTCTAAGCACTTAACCTTTGACCCTGAGGTTTAACCCTCACGACAACCCCACGCGTGTGTACTACTCTTACTCCTACTTTGCAGATGGGGAAGGTACACAGAGGGAGGGTGAGCAATACCCCCCGGAACTGGGCGACTCGGGATGGGGACCAGGTGGAGTGGGTTGGGAATCCGTGTGTCCAAGTGTGACGGGAGGGATACGTGGCAAAGGCATCTAGACCAATCTGATATGTCAGGAGCCGAGAGCCAGGAATAGCCCGGCTCATGCCCAGTTCACCACTCAGAGTCACTTTGGCCTCCGGCAGTCTCTTATTTTTAATTCTGTAGGGGGGTGTGTGGGCCTGGCAAGAACGTGGCCCTGCTGGCAGCCTCTGTTTCCCCTCCCTCAGTGGGGTAGGCAAGCCAGGACCCGGGGCCTGGGCCCTCCCTCTGAGCCCCCCACTGCGGCGCCTCCTCCTTCCAGATTAACTTGCATCTGGGCTTCCTGGAGGCAGTGAGGGGGCAGAGACAAGACCTGCAGGACGAAGCAGCCTGGACAAGTTCCCCAGGAGATACTCTTGACAGTCGTGCATTCTTCCAGCCAACCTTCTTGAAAGGGCCTGCTCATCCGTCATTCCGTCTCCCCTGGATGAACTAGAATTGTCTCGGCAGCCTGAGCCCCGGGCTCACAGTGACAGTGCCTGGATTTGCTTTCCCATTTCCCTCAACTCTCCGGAGGAGGGAAGAGCCCTTGGTCTCCGAACAAGGGCAGCACAAGGTTATCTTTGAGGGGGTCTGCTGGGATTTCTACCATCTCTTCTCCAGCATCCAGACCAATTGGGGGTTCCTCCCTGGCCACCCAGAGGGCCTCTGACTCTGGCTCTGCAAACACCTGCAGTGTGCAGCTCTCTCCCACTGTCATGTCCTGTCACAGATGCCAGGCTCAGCATCCATACTGGCCTGTGAATCAGGCTTGAGTCCAGCCCTCCTCAGCTCAGCGCAGCATCCACCTGCCCCAACTGTGGCCTACGTGTCCTGTGTGTCAATCCATGTAGAGGACAGAAACACCTGGGGGGAGAGACAGGAAGGAGAGAAGGAAGGAAGGAGGGAAAGAAAGAGGGAGGGAGGGAGGGAGGGAGGAAGGAAGGAAGGAAAGAGAAAAAGAAGGAGAAAAAGAAAGAGGAAGAAAGGAAGGAAGGAAGAGAAGAAAGAAAGAACACGAGAAAGAAAGAAGGAAACCAGGACCAGATCAATCAGATGGGTCAAACAAATGGAGGCCAGGGACCACAGGTAGGCTTTTGATTAAGGTCACCTCTACGCAGCTGTGAGCCTCAGACCAGGAGACGGCGGTGCCACTGCTGGGACTGAGGAAGCTGCCACAGCCGCCCCCACCAGGAAGCTGGTGACAGGACCACGGATACACCAGTTGCTGCAAATCCTCATGTTGGCTGGAGCCCACTCACCTTCGACGGCACCTCAGCAGGTATGGCCTCTGGCTCCCTGCCACCTGCTGTAGCTCGTGGGCATGCCTCTCATTGGCAAAATTTAAATCGCAGCCTGAGTCCCAGCAGCAGGAGACTCTGAGGGGTGTCACTTCAATCCCTCTAGCTCTGTGATATGAAGGGGACCACAGAAGGGGCGGCTGTGGGTGCAAAGTGCCAACACCCCAGCCCTCATTGTCCATCCCATCCGCGCCACGTCCAGCACCCCCACACTTGTTTGCACTTCAGCTACCCTGGAGTCCTGGCCTGGTTTTGGCCTTGCCCCCGCCCAGGGCCCCTGCTCAGACTCCCGCCCCAAACTTGACCTCTGCTCAGTCGTCCCCAGAGGCTATCCAGCCCTCAGCCAGGGCAGAGGACTCACCCACATCAGCTCCTTAGCCAGGATCCTGCTAGCTGAGCCAAGGTCCCTGGACCTTCCTGGGTTCCTCTGACTTAAAACCAAATCCAAAGACCACAGACAAGCTGTCACTGGAGAGCGCTGGGCCTGGAGTGAGGAAGTTCAGGCAGCCTGGGCGTCAGCCATGATCTCTTCTTGTGCCCTCTCGGCTTTGAGGTCGGGGTAAGTCATTCCTCAGATCCTGCCTCCTGAAGAGACTCTGAGAGCTCTAAACTCATTTTACAAGCAGAATGGCATTCACACACGCACGTGCGTGCGTGCACACGTGACATCCCCAGGGAGCTGGGCACAGCTTTGCTGAGACAGCCGAGTTCTTGCCCAACTCCATTCAGAAAGAGTGGGGGAAATGTGGTGCTGGGGGAGGAGAGGAGGCTGAGGCAGAAGGTGGACCAGCCCAGGTGGACTACCCTCACCTGATAACCTACCCCACGTTTGACAATCCATTCTGCCCCGCCCGGTGAGGCATTTCCCCATCTGGTAACCCATCCCTCACATGACAACCCAACCCCCCATCTGGCAACCCATCCCCTACCTGACATCCCATCCCCCCACCTGACAACTCATCGCCGCCCCCTGACATCCCATCCCCCCACATGACAACCCATCCCCGACCTGACATCCCATCCCACCCCCCTCCCCGACATCCCATTCCCCCGCCAAGGCCTTGTGTCCTAGGGCACTGGGGCCCAGACTGGCTAAGAAAACCTGCTGAGGGCAGGCTTCTGGGGAGGGCGGAAGAGGCTGGGGGTAGGGGGAGGTTAGAAGGACCTGAGCATGTGAGAGCAGGAGTGAAGCATTGGGACCACACGGGAGGGAAGTCTGAGCTGGGCCTGCCCCTGGGGCTCAGGGCCCTGCCCCCCTGCTCTTACCTCCTTGGATCCCCCTCACCTAGATGCTCCAAGAACAGTTGAAGCCACAGCCATGCCAGTGACCTTGAGGCTGCACATTCGGCTTTAATCCGCATCAGCGTCGGTGAAGAGGCCTTGCTGTCACTTGGGGATATTTATAACCTGTCTGCCAGGCCCAGTGCCTGGCAGCCGCCCGGAAACTAGGCCACAGGAGGCGGGCTCTGCCCCCTGCCCCCGGCCTCTGGAGGCTCCCAGGGAGGGGGACGAGAGAGAGAGAGAGAGAGAGAGAGAGAGAAAGAGAGAGAGAGAGAGAGAGAGAGAGAGAGAGAGAGAGAAAGCCTTTTTGCCTCAGCCAGGACACTTGCTCTACCCCCACCCCTGGGGTTTCCAGAAAGGGCTTCGTGCAGCCATCAGCTCACCTCTGGGCTGCATCTCCTGCCCATTCATGAGTGGTCCTTGGCACATACCCAGCTGGGCGCATCTAGCCCAAATCTCTCCTCCTTCTCGGTGATCAGGCTGCACAAAACTCCCAGTGCCTACGGACAAGTCCACACACCCCAGGGCGATATCCAGGGCCTTCACCCACGCGTGGAGGTGTGGTGTGGGGGCCAGCACGGGCTCCACTGCTCTCTGACTTCGAGTAGTCTTACGTGAAATCTTCTGTGTCTCACTTTCCCCATCTGTAAGATGGGACTAACAATAAAGATTCCATGAACAAAAGGCTCAGAATGGTGTCCCGCCCTTAATGAGCACTCAGTGTGTGCCGGCTTGTACAGGAAGGTTTATTGATTAGGGATAGAGGTCCCAGAGCCAGGATGTCTGGGTTCAAATCCTGATTCTGCCACTCACTGGCTGAGTGACTTTGTGCCAATTACTTAACCTCTCTGAGACTCAGTTTCCTCCTCCCGAAAATGGAAATAATAGTGCTTATCTCACGGGGGGTCATTATGAGGATTAAAGAAGTTAACATGGAAAGTTCTAAAAATAGTGCCCAACACACACACACACACACACACACACACTCTCTCTCTCTCTCTATTTCCTCCCAGAAATAATTTCACATTCCCACTAATGACAATCAAACTGTATTTTTTCCATTTTCTGGATTTTTCAGTCCAACAGAGGAACAGGCCAGCCGGCCCCCCGCCCCTTGCCCCCAGGAGTCGGGCACACCCAGGAGGCCAGGTGGAGAGGGGGCCGGGTGTCCTAGGAGTGGACCCCTCCTCCCCTAGGAAAGGGCAGCCTGGTGACATCCTGAGGGGGCACCAAGGTGTCTCATGTGGGAAGGGGAGACAATGGTCCTGTCCATCCATCTCTGGAGACGGAAAGAAACACCAGAGTATCATCTTCTCCCCCTTGAAGGCCTGATGGACAGCAGGCCAGCCTTTCTGACCTTGGACTGTCAATGCTTGCTGTCCTCCAGGCCACACTGAACCCGAGGCTCATCACAAGGCTGTTCTGACACTGCCCTACAGGACTGCCCGGACCCTAGAATTCCTGTCTCCCAAGCAGTCTTCACAACAGAAAGTGCTGCCTCTCCCAGTAATCACCTCTCCTGGCTTGTCCCATGGAAGCCACTTTTGCCCGTGTGTCCCCTGCTCCTAGGAGCTGGGCAAGGCTTAGGGAAGGAGGGGGTTCAGTGGGCGGGCAGGAAGGACTTCCTTTGCACTCACTGTCTTCCCTGAGGGACAGACAGCAGCTGTCACCAGGCCAAGTGCTCAGCTCTTTCCTGCCCCCCCCCCCCGTCAGCCCGCCCTAAATGGGTGAGGGTGGGAAGAGGCCCTGCTGTGGTCCCATCCATGGCCCTCTGCTGGGCCCTTGTCACTCTCCCTGACTCTAGTCTAAGGTGGCCTGGGAAGCACCCTCACACAGGCACTCACAACTGAGAACTGAAAATTGGCCTGTCTCCGCTTTCTCTGTAAATTATCCCCAAGGATAACGCCTCCCCAAAGGAACATTGTCTAATGCAGGGCACCCAGGCCAGGGCAGAGGGTGAAGAGAGAAGCCTTCCAAATCCCGCCAAGCATCAGTCTGTGCACTCCAGCCACATGCAGAGTTGCATCTGGGGACTTCCTCATGGAAGAGCAGGGGTTTGCTTAGGAGTCCGGGCGAGGTATTTATATGGCACATGACAGCTAAGAGATGCCCTCCAAACCAGCCCTCTGTGCTCTCTTGTAAGAGAGTGCCTAGATGTCTGCTGTCTCTCAGCCTGGAAGGTTGGGTCAGAGGCCGCTGCCGCCCCACCAGACCTCCTTCACAAGCTGCTGGAGTGTTCCTGCCAGTGGGTCATGGCTGTGCCTTCTCCAGTGGGCCGTCCGTACAACAGAAGCCACTTCCTGGGGAGACCCTCAGGAGGCGAAGCCCTCTATCACAGCCCCCCTCATGAACACCCTTGGCTAGTGACACCCCTGTCAGAATATGGAGGCTAGGCCCCGTGTCTTAAGCGGGGACAGACTCCAAGGGGCCATTCATGTTCCAGACTTCCCTGAGGGATCAGGCTCAAGCCAGACCTTGCCTGAAGTGGCATCTTGGCCTAGATTCTTCTCCGGTCTTCTCCGGCTCCCTCAACAGATCACACACACCCTGGGATCCCCAGCTCAGACCCTCCTCCAGGGAACCAAGGGCTTCTGGTCCCCAATCTGCATGCTCCTGAGGCAGCTCCTGGGACATCCTGTGGGTGTCTGTTGTGGTGAGAACCTAGCTTTCTGCCAGGATCTCGTCTGGGCTCCTGCTCCCGGAGGAGAAGTCTGTGGTTCTTAACACTTTTCCTCTGAACTGTGAGTCCAGCACCTCCCACATCCCAGCCCCGGCTCCCTCGGTGCACCCCCCCTCCTTCCATCAAGCTGTGGCAGCCAACACCATGACTCACGTCCCGTCCTCGGCCAGCCCCCAGATTACTACCCAGTGCCCTCACTTGTTAAATGGTACAGATGGCAATTAACTGCATGATATGAAAATATCCCTACCCTAATTATTTCAGGGAAGAGGCCAGGGACCATTAATAAATGATGAAGGAGAGCCTTTCCAGAGGCTTGGTGGCCTGTCCCCACACCAGCTTGCAGAGAGCTGGGGAGTGAAGGGAGAGGTCAGAGGTGTGGGGTGGCGAGACAAGCCGTAAAGCCCAGGGAGGCGCCACGAATTTACCAGGGAAAGTGGAGCCACTCTTCGGAGCACAGGAGTATACAACGGTGAGGGCCACCACCCTGGTCCTGCAGACAAGCAGAAAGCAAAGAATGGTGGCTTGCTGGATGTTTCCTGATGAATAATTGATTGTAGAATGCAATCTTGTGAATGAATTCTAGCATTCCTGGTCACCCCCCCTACACCTGCCCACCTGCTTCCCCTTCCCCCCCGTTCCAGGTAGTAGACAAATTTTTTGTTTTCCCCAAGTTGTTCAGTTGCCTCCGTGCCTTGCCCTGAGGTGGGGCTCATGGGGTCTACCCCTGGGGAGCAGCAGTCAGCCGCAGGAAGGATGGGAAGCACACAGATAGAGATCTGAGCCGCTCAGGGTCTGCCCTTTGCTTGAACAGTGTGTCTTTTTTCCAGCAACATATCACAACAAAGCCTGGGAGAGAAAAAACATTTTTATTCATGGATCCTTTTATGTGCAGACTGAATGCAAATGCGCGCACGCGCGCGCGCGCACACACACACACACACACACACACACACACACCTGAACAGACAGGGGCTTCCATACTTTGAAAGGCTAAATGTGAACATTGAGATTTATGGGAGAAGAGATATTTGCTTCACAAAAGTACTTGCAACAGGGTTTCTTTAAACAGTAAGCAGCCAAAGTACATTGGACATAAAATTTGATTTGCAAAAATTTGAGTTACCTGGAAATATTCAGAAGCCCATGCATGGTAGGGGTGTGGATGTGTATTTGTAAATGTGCAGAACTTGTCAGTGCCTCTTTTCATCCAGCTGGGGAGAGGAAGAGGCATTTCTGATGGGAGACCTCCCTGGAGCTGGCTGGCTACACACCTAAGAGGTCTGAGCACAGACCAGGACCCTTAGCTAGGACTAGAAACACTCGTTCCTTCTCCACTTCCAGCCAGCAGAAGGAAAGCCAAACCTTGTATCCCAAGACAACCACAGACCCAGGGCTCATTATTCTCAAAGAATCTTCTGCTTTTACCTTCCTAGCCCCCGAATGGTGCAGCCTCCCTTGGTATCTTGAGAGGAGTGGCTTAAAAGAGCTTATTAATCAACTCAACCAACTCCTTCATTTGAAAGATGAAAAACCCAGTGGGCACCTGATCTTGGGGCTTCATCGCAGCCATCGCCACGGTGCAGCCTGGACCAATAATGATGGCTTCTGGGAGGCTGGCCTTGCTCTACAATCCCCTCCAGCCCTGTGCCTGCCCCTCTCATTTCTTTGCTTTGCCTCCTTTCCCTGTTTCGGGTGGTCGGTGTACCCTTCACGCTTTAGCTCACCTCTGATGTTCTCTTGATGAGCTTCGAGCTCCCTTTCTGGTAGTGATCTTGTCTTCTTACTAAGACCTCACTCCTCAGAAGTTACTGCTATGTCAACTGCTTAGCTGGGGTCCCACAGGACTGCCCTGGAACCCACTTAGAAGACCTGGATGCCCAGGGACCTCAAGACAGAACAAGACTACGGCTCAGATCTCCCCTAATTTCCCAGACCAGAACTTGTCCCCGCAGACAAACATACAACTCTTAACTCCTTAGCTCCTTTTTTGGAATAATAATAGGACTGCTTATAATAGCAAACATTTATTAAAAAGAACAGCTCTGCACCATGAGGCAGGTGCTTTTCTAGGCCCTCATTGGTTCACAACTCTCTGAAGGAGGTACTATCATTTCCCCTACTAGCGCCACCCAGGGACCCAGACAGGTTAAATAACTTGTTTGAGGTCACACAGCTAGTAGGTGGCACAGTAGAAAACTGGACCCGGGAAATTTGACCCCAGAGTCCAAGGTCCGACTCCTTGAACCCTTTAGGACCTGGCCCCTGCTATCATCTCCTATCTCAGCTCCCACCATCCACTGCCCCACCTCCCCCATTCCTGCTACTGATCTCCAGATATAAACACCACACTGGGTCCTTTCTAGGGCTTCTGTCTCTGCTGTTCCCTCTGCCTGGAATTCTTATCCTCCAGACCTTCATGTCCCTCATGAGAGACTAGCTCGATGACCCCATCGGAAGCAGCCACACATAGCTAGCTCACTGCGACTTCCATTCACTAGCATCGATCTGCTTATTTCCTTCAGCATTGCCACCAGCTGAAGTGACCTGACCTCAGAGTTCACTGTTGCTGCCACTAAGATGTAAACCACAGGGCCGCCATCACTCCCTTCCACCTTATGGCAGTATACCCTTGAACCTAGACCACCTTGGCCTGGCACATGGTGGGCACTTGATAACACCTATTGGTTGATGAGCACTCTGGTCATATAGCAACACACACACACAAGGTCCATGTACTAGAATGTGCCCTTGAGTGTATTCACACTGGGCACAGACAGCCACGTGTCTGTGATACAGTACTCTGCAGTGTAACACCAGATAGAAGTGGTGAGACCAGCCTAACATACACGGGCTTTCAAACAGCCAATGCTAAGAAACAGAATGCCTCTGAGGGCAGATTATAATACCCAGCCTGGAAGAAGGCAGAATAGAAAATAGAACCTCTGTGTAGGAGCCAGAGCATCTCTGCCACCTGGCCCAGGCCCTTGGGTTGCTTGCCTGGAGAAATGAAAGTCTTGATTAAAAGGTCTGAGAAACTGGCTCCTACAGAGGGGAAGGGGCTGGGGTGGCCTGGTCACTCTAGTTCCAGAGTTGAGCTTGCTAAATATAGCTGGGCCAGACATGGGGCATGGTGAGGCAGGTCTGCATTCACCCAGGATGGAGGGGGAGTCTCCTCTCACCCAGGTTTCCTGGCCTCCCACCTTATCACTCGCATGCCAGGACTGATCTGGGGAGGGGGGTGCCATCTCTGCCCTGAAGAGGAGATGGAGGGAGATGGGCAGTGGGAACCTAAGCTTACTTATGTCTGACCCGGTGCGTCATCCAAGTTTGGGCAGTCGTTATTTTGTTTTTTTAAGTTTTTTTACAAATATTTATTTTGGGGAGAGCACAAGTGGGGGAGGAGCAGAGAATCTGAAGCCAGCTCTGTGCTGACAGTAGTGAGCCCAATATGGGGCTCGAACTTACAAACCACAAGATCATGACTTGAGCCAAAGTCAGACACTCAACTGACTGAGCCACCCAGGTGCAGCCTTGGGCATTCCATCCTGACAAGAGGTATTTGGCAAGTGCAGGATCATGCACCATGGTCTATGGTGGTTGAGATACCACCGAACTCTAATGGATATGACCCTTCTTTTATGGCACTTGGGCCTTGCTAATTTCAAGGCTGCTCCAAGTCCTCCTGTGTGTGTGTGTGTCTGGTGATTCGTACAGTTAGAAGAGCAGAATACCCAAACTCTCTCATGATTAAAGACTGAGAAGTTAACTATGATGTCTTCATAGAGCAGAGGCATGGAGCTGTTGGGAGGCGCGTACTCTAGATGTGGCACTAGTAGCATGGGGCAGGATCAGTCCTCACTGGCCTGGCAGGTCCCCCAAAGCCCCTGCCTCCATATGAAGACCCCCGGAGCTGTGCACTGAATGGAAAGGGCTGGGCAAAGCTCTGCTAGCAGAGGGCAGGGGGAGTCCTCCTGAGACACTGAGGAAGACCAGGGCATGTGAGTCTGAAATCCTTCCTGCCAGTGCTGCCAAAGTGTACCACACTCTTGTCCTTTGCCAGTCCTGGCTCCTGGAGCTCCTGGCATCCTCGCCTCTGTGCAATGTTGCCCCCAGACTCTCGGGAAGCCATGAAGCCTTGACCAGAGTTAGGAAGCTGGACGGATGGACAGTGTGGAAGGTGGCCACTCTGTAGCTCAAGAGTCTCCTTACAGAGCACCATCAGTAACTGTCCTCCCCCTGCCCCTTCCAGCACAGAGACCTCGTCTGCCCTCTGCAGAGCTGTGAGGATGAAGTGAGAAGGGACAGTTGAGTGCCCAGCACAGTGTATCAGCCAAAGCAACAAAGATGTATGAGGCATGTTTCCTTTCTCTCTTCTCCTTCACTGTCTTTGGAAAACATGTGGACATCATCTGTAAGATGTGGCCAAAATTTGTCATGTTGTTTCGTCCCTGCTTGAACTACCCAAGGTGGCTGTCTTCTCCCTGCCCACTTGCAGCGGAACCCCAGCCACACTCTGGGCCACCCACCCCTACACCAGCACCAGCAGCCCTCAAAGGCCATGGCTCAGTTGATCAATAGCCATTGGAACTGGGGTGACCTCCCCCTCATCCTCAGTGGCTCACCTGGGGTGGGGGGAGCTGGCAAGCATGCCTCTTCCAGGGACCACCTTTGATGGCCTTCTGCTACCTGTGGGCCCAACCTTGGGTGTCCCCATCCAGATAGGGGTGGGTGGTAGGCAGGGCCACCCCAAAGCCTTTCTTGAGCCCTGTCCCCTTGCCTCAGGCTCACCCTTGCATTTCTGCCCTCTCTTCTCTCTTTAGCTCCGTATGTTATCTCTCCTGGTAGGATACCCTTCCCCAGGAGTCCCCACCTGCAGGCCATCAAAGAGCACAGAACTCCACGGGTGAGGAAGAGCCTGGCAGAACTGCCTGTCTGGCCCAGCCCAGCCCCAGGCCGCCAGGGTAAGGGCCCCCACCGCCTCTTCGAGGATAACTCTCCCTGAGGTTTGCGGGGTGTTCCTCCTTGACTTTCTTCTCGGTTCTGTTTCTCACCTCCCTTCCCTCTGTGATGGGTGGAGGCTTGGGGTGGATAGAGCTCCAGACCTGGGATCAGGAGATCCTCTGTAAGCGCAGGGGGTACCTGGACCAAACACCCAAACCTCTCTGATCTGTCATTTCCTCTCCTTTGAGTTCATCAAAAGAGCACTGCCTTATCCCCCAACCCCAGCCCTAATCTGGAGGACCAGAAGGCTGCATCTGTGGTCTCTCCCTGCTGCTGCCCACCATCCAGGTGGCTCCTGATCATCTTTTCCTTTTCCAGGAATCAAAACCCCCAGTTAGCAGTCAAGGGGGAGCACAGAGCAGGAGACCACCCCACTTGTACAAAGAGCTGAGTGTGGAAAAGCCACCATTCCCAACTGTGGAGAGCCACTACCTGATCCTTCTCTGGCTCCTTCCCTCCCTGTGCTGCTGAGCTCCAGTTTCCTGGAAAGGGACCTGCTCAAAGGACCTGGCGCCCCTCTGCATCCACATCCCAAGGTGCAGGGTGCCCTACTTGAGTGGGGACAGCCAGAGAAGAGCCCCTGCTCCTGCTCCTCAATTTTCCAGTGAAGGATCTCAGGGCTGCTCAGAAGAGAGGGCTACACTGTGAGCTGGGCTCCTGGTTATAAGAAGAATATGCGTGGGACCCTTCCCATCATCTCTGCTCCCCTTCTACCCTTCCCTGCCCCGCAGCTCAGCTCTGCCCCACCACTTACATCCACATGATGTCAAGCTCTTCGAGTGGACAAGTTCCTGCACCATGGCCACAAGTCCTGGTACACCCATGGCCTGCCTTGAAGCTAACCCCAGGACATCTGCTTCACCCACCGCCAAGTGTCCAGGCCAGTGCCCAGGCTCTCATAGAACCCCTCTTGCAGCAGGCTGGGGTGGACAGGTTTCTTTAAGGGATTTCTTTCATCTTAATCCTTACAGCTTCAGCTATGCCCGGGTGACCAAGTTGACGAGAGTCTATTGACCCCCCCCCCCCCACACTCAGGTTGACTGGGCTTGGGAGAGAGGAGAGATAAGAATCAAAGGGAAGGGGGCCCTGGCCATGGCTTCCTGGGGGACCCCCACCTTCTCTTCCATCAGTCATCACCTGCTGAGGCCTCAATGCCCCCAAGAGCAGAGTGGTGGCCACTGGACAGAGGGGGGTCATTTCCTGGGCATCCTTACACTTTGTGGAGGGGATTCTGTTCACATGAGGGAATGGTCCATCCACCAGTACCAGGTACTGGACTGAGCTGGGTACACGTAGGACAGCACTCCTCCCTAGTGTGGCTTCTCAGTGACTGTGCCGAGAACAACTGTGTGAAAAACTCTGACTCCTCGGGAACAGGTGCATGCAGCAGGGGTGTGGCCCTCATTTGGGGCCGGGGCAGGGATGTGAGTCACAAGGCACTGGTCCCCTACATTTGTCATGTGTATCTCTGGGGGGATATCAG
The DNA here is from genome assembly GCA_004023785.1 of Mungos mungo. Taxonomy (NCBI): domain Eukaryota; kingdom Metazoa; phylum Chordata; class Mammalia; order Carnivora; family Herpestidae; genus Mungos; species Mungos mungo. Next base: position 114,906 of record PISW01005130.1, read on the forward strand.
GAGCTCTTCCAGGTCTTTTAACTGATGACTGGGACCATTGGGCTCATTTCCCTCTGGGCCTTGTGGGCCTGAGAAATTGGGCTGCCCCCACCCGCTACCCCCCTGGGCCTGCCTGTCCTTCCTCTTCCTCAGTGCAGGGCTGTGAGGACAGCAGATGCCACAGAGTTTCCCAGTCCACGTCCTCATCCAGAGGCGTGTTTCCTATTCAGAATTCAGGCGGTGACCGCAGACCAGACTGGCTGCTGAATCTACCTGCACTCGGGCATCCACGTAGGTAACAGTGGATCCGGTGGCCCAGGTGCCTGGAGGGGGATGGGCATAGTCTCAGATGAATTCTGCTCGTTTCTGTGTGCTCCTTACCACTTGAGATAATACCAGTGCTCCCTGGCATCAGCAGTAGCCATGAGAATTCTAATATCAGATAAGGGAGACCAAGCTGGATGGCCTCCGAGGTCTGGAGGTTCTAGAACCCAACACACTGACTGATATCGTGAATATGAAGCAGTCGATGCCGATGTGATGTGCTCGGTGACACATAAAATTAACATAAGGGAGGCTGTTAGCACTTCGACTTCCGGTTCTATGTGTTATGTATTTAATTACTCAGTAATTCGCAGCTTATAAATACACAGCCCCCTGAGCTAGATCTTTCTCCATTGCCGCTCACCAATTGGAGAACTGAGACCACGCCCCTCACCCATGAAGGGCCAAGCGGGCCCCCTGGATTTGGGCCTCCGAGAGAAACTCCGGGGGCCCCGAGCCCAGGCCCGTAGGGCTCCCTGTGTGCCCTCTCCTACAGGCTCACAGAACCACATACCCCCTTAACCTGAAAGCTCAGGCTTCCTCTTCCTCAGAAAGAGTGGTCTGTCTTAACCCATTCCTAGTTGGGACTCAAAGCAAATCTCTTCCCCTTCGTCACTTTCTCTGCTAAGTGGGCGTGCAGGTCTGGGAACCTCCGAGAGCGCCTCGAACTCTCCCAGCTGTGAGAGGCACCCTGGCCTGGGCAGAACTGTGGCCAGTCCATCCTGGCTGGCAGCGCGCTGCTCAGAGACAAGTAGGCCAGGTGAGACGTGTGGAAAACACACCCGTCTTTGTCAACCAGAGCCCAGCTCCTCAGGGAGACCTGTGAAGGCCCCAAGGCCCAGGCCCCTGTTCTTTCATGTCTCATGACATGGGGTGGAGGGTCTTGTGTTCAGCAAACCACTGACTGTGAATTGTTTTCATTTCTACACCTCCTTCACTGCTGCTGGCTCCTGCCTTCTCAAGTTCATGGCCATGTTTGGGATTCAAAAGTGTGGGAATGAAGGAAATTCGGGGGGTTCATTCATATCAATTCCGACGGAGGCAAATGGGTCTATTGAAGACTTCCTCAGCCCTGTCACTCACCAGGACTGTGACCTTTGACACAGAGGCTTAACCACTCTGGGCCTCGGCCTGCTCTTCTGGAAAATAGGTGGCCCAGCTCATGTCCCAGGCTTAGTGAGGATGACCTGGCGTACCACACATGAAGCATTTAGCAGGAGCTGTGTAAAGAAACAAACTCCTCCCTGCCCACTCCCCCCTTCTAACTGCTGAGGACCTTCCTCTTCATGCAGCCTCTGAACAGTTGGGTGAGGTTACTCCTTGGTGCGCGTCTTTCATCACAGAGGCCACGGCGTGGCCCATTCAGTGCCCTTGCAACATTCTGTGAGCGCAGGTCTCAGCCCCTCCTCTGTCCCATCCTCCTGGGCTCCAGCTTTATCCCGCTCCCTGTACTTAGGCTGTCATGACTGACCTGGAGACCACGGCAGTTTTTACAAGGCTGGTGGTTCATTAGCTCCCCTCTCTGTCTTCTGGTCCAGTGGGCCAGCCCAGCTCCTCCCGTGAGGAGGCCGCAGTCTAGGTGGGGTGATGGGCAGGTCCTGGCCACGGGATATTTATTGGGGTGGGGTGTCTCGGGCCAGGCTTTCTGACCAGTCCCCAATGTGACAGCTGCTGCGTCGTCAAGAATATGTTGCACCCCCAACTCCTCTGACCTGGGTTAAAAAGTGACAGGTAGGAGTGACAGGTAGCTGAAGCCCTGAGGTGCTGGTAGGATATGACCCCCAAAGCAGGAAGAAAGAGTGCCCTGAGTCCAGAATACAGGCTTGCCTTCCTCAGTGTCCTAGCCCCTGCCTTTTTATGTTGACAACCATGTTTGTCACCATTGTCACTCCAACCATGGACTCTCTGATAGTTGGGACACCAGAGTGGAGGAAAATGAGAGGGGAAAATCAGGGGTCCCCACCCCCATGCATGCTCTGACTTATAGGAGTTCCCTATTCCACTGCTGTAGCCGGAAGCAGAGGGTTTCTTCTGCTCTCTGTCTGCACCAAGCACTGACTTTGGGTTTCAGGCTATACCAGGTTCTGCTCGGCAGAGACCCAGGTAAGAAATATGCCCCACTCACCACCTGTTTGGTGGTATTTGGACTCCTGGAGGCCCCTACCCCCTAGTCCACTTGCTGGCATGTACTGCTCAGAGACTTCAGACAGCTGCATCGTGTACTCTGTCCAGGTTTTATACTCAGCGAGGGAGAGAGGCGGCCATGTGTTTATTGCCTCTTACCTGGAACTGGAGCACAATAAGATTTGAAAGCCTTATCAAGTTATAAAAGCCTTGGTCCTTCTCCAGTCTCCAAGAGGAAGGAGACAAGCCCTGGCTGATTATCACATTGTCCCATATCCTCATGAAAACACAATCACACCTATTCACTTATTCATTCTCTTAACAAATATTTCTTGAGCACCGGTTCTGTCTGTGCTGGACCCCTTCAGACGCTGAGATTTCAGCAGTGAGAAACAGACAAAGCCACTGCCAGACAATGCAGCCAGAACATAAACAAATAATTAAATATATAATATGTAGGCGATAAATACTATTGTGTAAAAGAAAGAAACACCAAAGGATGAAAGTGCTTTTTTATAAAAGGTGGACAGGCAGATCCTCTTTGAATAGGTAATGAAATTTAAGTTGAAAGTAGAAAAGTGAGCTCTCTCAATATTGGAGGCAGAAGTACTCCAGGAAGAAGAAATTACCAAGGCCCTTTGAGGGCAGAGAAAGCATGTCTGGCATGTCTGAGGAACAGCCAGAGGCCCATGTAAGTAAGCAGGGAACACAGGGCACGGAAGAGTGCAGTTCAAGTTGAGATCAGAAGTTGGCTGGATCCGGGGGAGATGTTGGGAAAGATCACATGTGACCATGAATGTCATTGTTAGGACTTTGGTGGATGTGGGGTTTTACATAGAGGAGTGACATTATCTGACTTACAACTTAACGGGATAGGTCTGACTGCTGTTTTGAGAATAGATTGGGGTAGAGGAGTGAGGGCCAAGAAGGAAGCTGAGAAATCATCTAGATGACAATTGAAATAATTCAGGAGAGAGAAAACTATGTATTGGTCCAGGGGAATCAGATGGAGAAAGTGGTTGCGTTCTGAATGTTTGTTGAAGGTAGAGTGGCCAAAGAGGGTTTGGATAGAGAGAGAAAGTGAATGGTCAACTTAAAGTTGCTGTGGAGACCGTTTGGCAATCACCCTATTGACCTAGGAATGTCCAAGCCAATGTCCCTGTCATCATCATGTTCAGCCACTTAAGGAGTGCTCCCTGGGAGAGAGGATTCACTGCCTCACACAACAGCCTTACCCTGTCCCTTAAATTTCTTTCTTATATTCACTCAAAGTCCATGTCCCTGTGTCTTTCTCTCACTGCTCCAGAAGTAATACAGGGCAGGTCTTCACACCCGCCCTGGACAAACCTCCAGATTCCCGGCAGAGATGTGCCCAGCCTCTCCCTACATTCATATCCTTCCATCAGCCAGTCTTCAGTCCCTCTGCACATGAGCAAATCTGGGTGTCCTACCAGGTAGAACTCCTTCTGGAACATAGTTCACAAAATTTGGCAAAGAATTCACATTCAGACCACAGATCTAAATTTGGCAAACACTCATCTCCATTCTTCTTTCCAGGTGGGGAGAATTAGGGAGTTAGCTTCAATCTTGCTTCCTTACCACTGAGAAAAACAAAGCAATTAGACATGTGCTTCCTTAGATGCCACCTGTCAGCATCCACGTCCACACCCTCTGCTTTCCTGCCATTTGGAGTAAACAAACTATCTGGGCTCCCATCTCAAACCAGTCCTTCCACTTTTCTACTGCACCCCACCCCTTCTCGCATGTTCAAGAACAGTGGTATCCCTGAAAATTGGAGGGAACAATGGAATAGAACTAATATTTTATTTTATGTTATTAACATTTATTGATTTTTGAGAGACAGGGAAGGAGTGGGAGAAAGGCAGAGAGAGAAGGAGACACAGAATCTGAAACATGCTCCAGGCTGAGCTGTCAGCACAGAGCTCAAAGCAGGGCTTGAACTCACAAACCATGAGATTATGACCTGAGTGGAAATCAGACTCTCAACTGATTGAGCCACCCAGATGCCCCAAGGACTAATATTTTACATTTTTTATGTTTTTTATTTATTTTTGAGAGACTGAGAGAGACAGTGCGAGCAGGGGAGGGTCAGAGAGAGAGGGAGACACAGAATCCGAGGCAGGTTCCAGGCTCTGAGCTGCTGTCAGCACAGAGCCCAATGCGGGGCTTGAACCCATGAACCTTAGGATCATGACCTGGGCCAAAGCCAGATGTGTAACCTACTGAGCCACCTAGATGCCCCAGGACTAATATTTTTAAAAAGGAATTCAAGGGGCGCCTGGGTGGCTCAGTCGGTTAAGCCTCTGACTTCAGCTCAGGTCATGATCTCATGTTTGTGGGTTTGAGCCCCGCGTCGGGCTCTGTGCTGACAGCTCAGAGCCTGAAGCCTGCTTCTGATTCTGTGTCTCCCTCTCTCTCTTCCCCTCCTCGCTCACGCTCTGTCTCTCTCTGTCTCAAAAATAAATAAAACATTAAAAAAAATTAAAAAAAAAGAATTCAAGAACCCTTTACGGAAATAGGAGAAAACCCAAATTTATGTAAAGGTTAACCATGTGCCTGAGCAAACAGAATGATCAACTCAGAAATATAACCTATACAGTTATTAGACTAGAAAGACAAAAGAGTAATACTCAAGGCCTCCAGACACAATAGTCACAATACCTCCAAAAGTATGAAAATTTTATTGGCATTAGGATATTCAAGAGCAACCTGCAAAGCAAGGCAAGAATGGAGCATTATATTCAGATAACCAACAGAAAGGAAATGAGTTGTGAGCCAAGGACTTTGTATGCAACATAGCTATCATTCAATTATCAAGGCTATTGAAAACTATATATGCAAAGAGTGAGAGAATTCTGTACATGTGAGCCCTTTTAAGATAACCCTCTAGAGGATAAATTCTGTCTAGAGGATAAAGTCATGTCAAGACATGACTGGGGAGTGGAGGGAAAAGAGAATGATGGTGAGTGTGTACTGTATTTAAAGTATATTTAAAGCATGTAGATCTAATAGTTAAACGAGGACTGGGGACAAAGCTGGAAAATAATTTGTAAACGTCATAGGTTCTGACCAAGTAGAAAGCATGTAACTTAAAATTTGAGCCAAGAAAGAAGACAGAAAGAGGAACGGGTAGGAATCAAATGATAGCATTTAGAATTAACAATCTAGACAGGGCAGATAGTTCATAGTTGAGAAAAAAAGGTAAATAAGGGTATTTTAAAAGATATCAGTCAAAGGTAACTAGTAGAGCAAAAATGTACACTTTTGTAAATATCAAAACAATTTTTATTTAGAAAAAGGGGGGACATATAGAGAAAGAAACAAAGTAAATATGATGAAAAATTGACACCAATATATTAGTCATCTCAATAAATGTGAAGGAGGGGGCACCAGGGTGGCTCAGTTGGTTAAGAGTCTTTGACTCTTGGTTTTGGCTTAGGTCATGATCTCACAGTTCATGAAATTGAGCCCCTTGCCAGGCTCCATGCTGAGAGCACAGAGCCTGCTTGGGATTCTCTCTCTCCCTTTCTCTCTCTGTACCTCCCTCCCTCTTCCTCTCTCTCACAATAAATAAATAAACATTTAAAAATAAAGAAATAAAGAAATGCAAAGGAGATTAGCTTGTCCGCTAAAAGAAACAGATTTTCAAAATATCTTACAAAGCAAAATTCCAGTCCCTTCTATATCGAGTAGAAACATTTAAAACAAAGTGATTCGAAGGGTGGAAAATAAAAGAGAATAGGAAAAGTTATGCTCACTAAATAGAACAACTCTAAAGAATGGTAGCAAGCTTAATATTAGACAACACAGAATTTAGGCCAAAAAAGCATCAAACAAGACAAATAAAAACATAGTATAAGGCAAAAGCCACAACCTACAATAAAATATATCAGTTATTAATATCTATGTACCAGATTACACAGAAACCACTTACTATGAAATAGAAATGGCAGCAATGCAAAGAGAGATAGAAATAATAACGATAAGACAGTTTTACACACTACTCTCAGGACAAGAAGGGCATGTGAACAAAAAATAAGTCTGAATGGAGAAGACTTAACCAACACTAATGATAAATTAGATTCCATAAATATGTATTAAATGCTGTATCCTTTAATAAAGAATATACTTTTTTTCTCAAACAGATATGAAATATTCATTGAAATTGATCATATGTTGTATTAGAAAAAAATATAACTAGGTTCCACAGTAGGAAAATTACAAACAGAATTCTCTGATTACAATGCAATAAAATCAGAAGTAAAACGCAAAAATTTTAAAAGCCCTTCCAAGGGCACTTGCATGGCTCAGACAGTTAAGCATCTAACTCTTGATTTTGGCTCAGGTCACAATCTCACAGTTTGTGAGACTGAGCCCCGTATGTGGGGCTCTGCACTGATAGCACAGAGCTTGCTTGAGATTCTCTCTCTCTCTCCCCCTCTCTCTGCCCCTCCCCCACCCAATAAATAAATAAACTTAAAAAAACAAAACAAAACAAACAGCCCTTCCAAAGATGGAGAAAAGGGGACTGACTTCATTCTCCCTCTTAAAACAATAATGAAAAGTATGAACAAAATATCTGAAACAATACCAGACATCAAACCATGAAGACCAATGATCCTGAAGATTTGGAAACAAATGAGATGAATTCTGCAATTTTATCAGTTTAGTGCCTGGAGAGAGTTCCAGGCCCAGCTCAGGGAGCCCAGTGGACTGCCTGCCTCACTGAAGATGTTGAGAGTCTGAGGAGATCAAGGAAGCTGCGGTTCACAGGACAGAGTCCAAGAGAGAGGAGAGCTGCAGAGGGCTCCTCTCGAATATTCAGCAGAATGCTCATCAGCACATTTTGTGTGAGAAAACTACCTATCTCAGTGCATTCAGGCTGCTATGACAAAATACCATTACTGATAAGCTTATAAACAACAAATATTTATGTCTCACAGTTCTGGGGGCTGGAAGTCTAGGACCCAGGTGCCAGCATGGTTGGGTGAGGCTCTCTTCTGGTGGCAGACTTCTCCCTGTAGTCCTCACATGCTGGAAGGGGCCAGGGAGCTCTCTGGAGCTTCTTTTATAAGGCACCAATCCCATTATGAGAGTTCCATGTTCATGCCTTAAGCAGTCCCCAAAGACCCCACCTACTAACCCATCATCTTTGGGGGCTAGGATTTCAACATATGCATTTTGAGAGGAAACAAACATTCAGACCATAGCACTATCCCAAACCACAGAAAGAACCTCTTAAAAGGATAAGCAGAAACATTGCCAGATACTCTCACAGGACCAAGAGTAGTGTCTGCTCTAAGCACCTGAACTAGAAAACTTCATAATTCATGTAGAATTGTGTAAAGTACTCAGAAGGATCTTGCCTCAAAGGTGGGAGATAATTAGCCCTAGATTAACACTGCATTGGCTCTATCTGACAAATTATTTAATGCAAAACCTGAAAAGACTGAACTCTTTCCACATAACTCCATTTGAGAATAAAGTTCAGGAATAGTTGTAGGAATAAAAAAAACAAATTAAAATTCATAATGTCCAATAAAAAAATTACCTGGCATATAGAAAAGCAAGCAAATAT